>MJUU01005802.1:96556-133404 GCA_002080025.1 Modiolus philippinarum
GTGTCACCCTCCCCCCTCACCTTATAGTTGAAATTACAAGGCCTTATAGTTCAAATTACAAGGTAGTCGCATATTATCGGATACCAAGTCGCAATCACTGATTTTTGCTCGTGTGAAATCATCATATAAGCACAACTTGATCCCTAAAATGTATCCAAAAACATACAGCTGTTTCTATCATATCAATAAATTGTAGTATTTTATTTTGAAATTAACGCCTCTTTTTATGGTTATTTTGCAATAAAGTTGAGATTGATTGTCACAAAAACTGTCGTTAACGATAATTTAACTACAAGACCAGTTCTAATTTGCAACAGTTGATTGCTGTTCTAAGTATTTTTGGAGCAATTTATGGCCAATTTAAGTAGTCCTGTTATCTATGACTGTTTTGAAAAATATAGAACTTCTTTTATCGTTCTTGAATTGCACTGTGACTGGTCTGAGTTTCATCAATAAGTAATGAAGGGATCAAATCTGTTTTCAACCGTTTTTCAAGATAATTTGGACAAAAGGCTTCATCAGACTCCAACTGTTCGAAAAATATAGAACTTCTTTTATCGTTCTTGAATTGCACTGTGACTGGTCTGAGTTTCATCAATAAGTAATGAAGGGATCATATCTGTTTTCAACCGTTTTTCAAGATAGTTTGGACAAAAGGCTTCATCAGATTCCAACTGTTCGAAAAATATAGAACTTCTTTTATCGTTCTTGAATTGCACTGTTACTGGTCTGAGTTTCATCAATAAGTAATGAAGGGATCAAATCTGTTTTCAACCGTTTTTCAAGATAATTTGGACAATAGGCTTCATCAGACTCCAACTGTTCGAAAAATATAGAACTTCTTTTATCGTTCTTGAATTGCACTGTGACTGGTCTGAGTTTTATCAATAAGTAATGAAGGGATCATATCTGTTTTCAACCGTTTTTCAAGATAATTTGGACAAAAGGCTTCATCAGACTCCAACTGTTCGAAAAATATAGAACTTCTTTTATCGTTCTTGAATTGCACTGTGACTGGTCTGAGTTTCATCAATAAGTAATGAAGGGATCAAATCTGTTTTCAACCGTTTTTCAAGATAATTTGGACAATAGGCTTCATCAGACTCAAACTGTAAATGGAAGCGTTTTGTCAATCTTAATTCTTTCCGTTAAAATGTTTATTGTATAATTCCTAAAATCTTGTATCTTCATGCCTTCTTTGTATTTCAAATTCAACCTGAAATAAACTTTACGTCAAGAATAATAATTTGATTTCCTATAGTGAATTTCCGATGATTTGATTTACAATAGTGAATTTCTGTTTTCTTAGCATTAATCATCGCCTATCTCCGACATATTTGTATTTTACAACTTATTGCATCATACATGCTGTCGAACATATATTGTGTAACATATGAAACAATTTTTGTCAACAAGAAAATTATTGTCTCAAAAAATACACCAGTTGAATACCACTGTTTCAATCCCTGTGAAAGTTATCATCACTGACGTTTCACGGGTTTCGTAATTATTTGACAGAAAATAATGCATCAAACAAATCATGACAGTCACTTGTAACAAAGTCCCGACCTATTACTGGGCTGACATTCATACATGTAACAGTCACTTGTAACAAAGTCTTGGCCTATTACTGAGCTGACATACATACATATAACAGTCACTTGTAACAAAGTCCCGACCTATTACTGGGCTGACATACATACATGTAACAGTCAGTTGTTACAAAGTCCCGACCTATTACTGGGCTGAGATACATACATGTAACGGTCACTTGTAACAAAGTCCCGACCTATTACTGGGCTGACATACATACATGTAACAGTCACTTGTAACAAAGTCCCGACGTATTACATTTTTGTACTGGGCTGACATACAAACAATTTTTTTCACAGGCAGCGTGACTGCAGGTACAACCCGTGTAACAGATCCATGCAAAACCTCTCTCAGCACTTGATAAATCACTTATTTTGGGTTTTTGTGGTGATAATGCTTTATATTCGTGGCGTCTTGGTCATTTCTGCTCCTTTTTCTTTTTCCGGATTAACAATAAAACCATGTGGGGTAAATTCACATGAGAAAAAGTCTCTACAAATACGGATATCTTAATTTGTGTACCTTATATTGCAATGATTTTATTGTCAGATTTTCCCCGTTGGATCCCTTCAGAGTTTTGTTTCCGTTTAGTTTGCTTGCAAGTGTGTGTTTAAATTCTATTGTACGACAATACCCCTGAAGATCTATTCTATTTTAGTCATTTATGTTTGGATCTAGTCATGTGGGGATCTATGGAAAAACAGTTGCTGACCAGAAAGCAAAAGATGCACTAGATGGCAGATTGTCCAGTCCAATACACTGACATGAAGCCTTTAATCGTTTAATATAATTTATTTAGTTAAAGTTATGGCAGGCCAAATCGGATCTGCATATAAATAATAAACTGCATGGAATAAGTTGGAATAACAAATTCCTGTGGTAAAAGCCGTTGTTGTATTGGAAGCACTAGAACAAAACATAGTTTTATCCTCAACAGTGATGACAGACCTGAATGTATTCCATGCAATTGTCCTTATACAACCCATCACGTTTTAATGGAATATGTAGATGTTGCTGATATCTGGCGTGATTTTTATTCTGCTGACTGTCTTAAAGACCTATTTACAAAAATGCTGGCAACAAAATCGTTCAATTTTTAAAAGCAATCAATTTATTAAGTAAGATTCAAGCGGATTTTATCTAAAGTTCTAATATTGTAACAGTTAATCTGGCATCTCTAATATTATGTTTTTATAATTTTACACTCTCATTTCACTTGTATAAAGTTATAATGGTTTTATATTGACATTTTACTTATTATATTTAACAGTTCTCGCCACAATGTAGTTTAAATAGTGCTGTAGTTGGCGTATTATATCAATCAATCTTTGTATTTTCGTAAAAATTAAGATGGAAAAAATCCATGCCGCAAGTTTTGATCACAAAGTAGTGAAACAAATTTTCTCCAACCCCTATACCGATTTCGCCACGATTGATTGATTGAATATTTTTTAACGTCTACTCAGCAATATTTCAGCCATATCAAAACGAGAACAAGTTTGTTAATAAATAATCACTTTGGGGTATGAAAAGGGCCATGGGACGGGAAATTCTGACTGCCACTGGAAAAGTAGGATGAAATCGAAAAGGGCGGAGAATTTAGCCTTGTAGCCGATCACCTACGGACCACTCAAAAAAAGCTTGCTACAAGGGTTCTTTAACGTGCAGGAAGCGTGGCATTTCTTCCAACACGTGGACCTGAGTTTACATCCCATCCGAAAGATGGGTTGTGTATTTATTAATCCCGCACAACCAAGGAATGGGTCCTATTTTTATATCCCCGGACCCTCGGGGTCAGCCCCCGTTTAGGAGGGGTCACACCCCGCAAGCCGGAGATATTAGGTCCTATTTCTATATCCCGGGGTTCCCTCGGGGTCCTCTGTTAGGAAGACTCATACTCCAAGCTCAGAGGATGCTGCGGGCCTATTCATAAGCCGGGAAGGCGGGATTTCGCCACGACGACTTGGTAATAAATATGTTATAATAAATAAGTTTTTACTAATACTTATTGAGGGGAACGAATGCGGATTAATAAAAATAATTACTGTCGTACAAGCTAGATACAGAACGAAAATAACAAAATCTGCACTCGTTATAAAGTCAAATGTCCGGCTACGCCTCGGACTCGTGCAGAAAAACTAGCAAAATAACAGTCGTTAAACACCTGTACTTTATTACCTTTATTCTGTATCTAATATTTGTGATATGTTAGATTTTAGAGAAAAATGCCAGTGTAGGCGGAATATTTATTACTCTTCTATAAAGCATAGAAGTCATTTGTTTCGGTCTGGTATTCACTTTAATTTATACAACAATAAAGAAAAGTTAACGACCTCTGCCAATATTAAGCTTATTTAGGTAAAAATTCTTATATATCAAATTGTCCTACATGCGTCATATATTTTAGAAGACAATTTCTTTGCTCATCAAAGGAATGAAAATGCATTTCTGTATTTAATACATAATGTCAAACCAACGCCAACAGCTGTGAAAGATACTTTGTATTTATCATTCACTGCCATGATTATACTAGATTCCACAAAGACAGGAAACGATTACAAAAATCAAATCAAATAGTTTTTTGCAATATAGCATTTAAACAAAGTTTTAATTGCAGCAATTTATATCAAAACCGCTTTGAACATGTTTCAGAAATTAATCGTGAAAAGTTTTATATTATTGGAATTGGTTGTTGTCGTTTGAAACTACAATAAAAGGTAATAGTTCATGAATTCTGAACGATTCTTATGTTGACAGACTTATTTCAAAGCAGTTTAGAAATTAAAAACAAAACATTTTGTTCTACAGACATAAAAAGTAAATCTTAAACTTAAATAGAAATTATCGTGTGACATGAATTCTTGGTTAATCACAAATACAGACGAAATGTGATTAATTTTCCCCTTTATTTGAATCTGACGAGTTGATCTCATTTTTTTTTAATACGTGAAAGATATAAACACTTAATATCGATGAGACCTGAATTACTGAAAAGCAGCAAGTGATTTGAATCAAAATTGGAACACAATTTATTGTGCAGCCTCTAAATGTGAAATAAAACAAAATCGTTGATTTCACTAAAGCAAATAGGAAATTTCCGTCAAAATAGTAAAATGCATTACACGCAATGCTAAATGTTAACTAACTGTAAATATAGTCATCTCGGCCGAGTTATTACAGGCAGTAAATGCTTTGTGTACGATGTATTGCCTTTTCGCTCTTTGTACAGAAAGTAAAACAATAAGGACGTATTGTGCCCCTGTAAAATGTAGGAAATTCAGAATGTTATAAAGTTAGTGATTTACATCTATCACGCTATTTTGTGCAATGAAGCTAAAAATATATTTCACAAACGGTTGTTATATTAAAAATAAGATAAAATTTGACATACATGTATTTTCGTACATTTTTTATTAGAAATAAATATGGCCACATATTTTGAACAGAATGAAGTTTTACTGCAGTTTAATTCAAAAATAAAAGCTTCAAGACAACATTTTATTCTGATCAAAGAATGTTGCATATATTTGCGATACTGAAATACATTCAGTGATTTTTTGAACAGAGCAAAAACAATGTCCCAAAAGCTGCTTAGTCAGGGATTTGTTCAACCTTTGTTAATTTCATCCCGCAAGAAATTCTATGGCCGTCACCATAGCATCATTGAAAGATATGACGTGTCAGTATCCCAAATGAAAGTGGACATTTTTAGCTAGATTCACGTCTTCCCGGATTTGACTACCGACTTTCACATTTTCCCGGATTGAATCACCCAAAGTGTGACGGGTGCTGTTAACAGAGCAGGACATGCTTACCCTTCCGGAGCACCTGATGTCACTCTCAGTTTCACTGGAGTTCACACTGTGAGTGCCTTTGTTCTGAATGTTGTGGTTTCTGGTTCTGTGCTTTGTGTCTGTCTGGCGTCATTGTTTTTGTGTCTAACCTCATTGTTTTCTGTGTTCTCGTTTTTGCCCTGTCTTTGGACTTCGATTTTTGTGATTTCACCCCTTTGTTCTTTCGGTATTCTACTGCCGTTGTTTCAGAAATGGACAATTGTGTTACCATTTGTCCTACAAAATTGATTTATCTCCAATTTGGATAGCCATATAACCGATTTAACCCTACATTTCTTTTGAAATTTCAGGACTTAGTCAGGACCATTGCGGTCGACAATTTTGCCAGTGGTTTCAACCTGATTTGTATTTTTTATACCCCCTGCAAACGAAATTTGGGGGTATATAGGAATCACCATGTCTGTCCGTCTACTTTTGTGTCCGGAGCATAACTTTTGTACCGTAGCACCTAAGATTATCATGCATCATGGGAAGACGATGTATCGCATACCAAACTTAGGTCACTGTGACCTTGACTTTGACCTTTATGATAGTAAAACCATGTGCATTTCGTGTCCAGAGCAGAACTTTTGTACCGTAGCACCTAGGATTATCAAACTTGGTGTGTGGATGCATCATGGAAAGACGATGTGTCGCGTACCAAATTTAGGTCACTGTGACTTTGACTTTGAACTTTATGATAGAAACACCATGTGCATTTCGTGTCCGGGGCAGAACTTTTGTACCGTAGCACCTAGGATTATCAAACTTGGTGTGTGGATGCATCATCGGAAGACGACGTGTCGCGTACCAAATTTAGGTCACTGTGACCTTGATTTCGACCTTTGATCTTTATGATAGTAAAACCATGTGCATTTCGTGTCCGGAGCAGAACTTTTGTACCGTAGTACCTAGGATTATCAAACTTGGTGTGTGGATGCATCATGGGAAGACGATGTGTCGCATACCTAATATAGGTCACTGTGACCTTGACTTTGACCTTTATGATAGTAAAACCATGTGCATTTCGTGTCTGGAGCGGAACTTTTGTACCGTAGCACCTAGGATTATCAAATTTGGTGTGTGGATGCATCATGGGAAGACGATGTGTCGCATACCTAATTTAGGACACTGTGACTTTGACTTTGACCTTCGACCTTTATGATAGTAAAACCAAGTGCATTTCGTGTCCGGAGCAGAACTTTTGTACTGTACCACCTAGAATTATCAAACTTGGTGTGTGGATGCATCATGGGAAGACGATGTGTCGCGTACCAAATTTAGGTCACTGTGACCTTTACTTTGACCTTTATGATAGTAAAACCATGTGCATTTCGTGTCCGGAGCAGTACTTTTGTACCGTAGCACCTAGGATTATCAAACTTTGTGTGTGGATGCATCATGGGAAGGAAATGTGTCGCGTACCAATTTAAGGTCATTGTGACCTTGACTTTGACCTTTATGATAGTTAAACCATGTGCATTTCGTGTCCGCAGCAGAACTTTTGTACTGTACCACCTAGGATTATCAAACTTGGTGTGTGAATGCATCATGGGAAGACGATGTGTCACGTACCAACTTTTGGTCATTGTGACCTTGACTTTGACCTTTATGATATGAAAACCATGTGCATTTCGTGTCCGGGGTAGACCTTTTGTACCGTAGCACTTAGGATTATCAAACTTGGTGTGTGGATGCATCATGGGAAGACGATGTGTCGCGTACCAAATTTAGGTCACTGTAACCTTGACTTTGAACTTTATGATAGAAACACCATGTGCATTTCGTGTCCGGGGCACAACTTTTGTACCGTAGCACCTAGGATAATCAAACGTGGTGTGTGGATGCATCATTGGAAGACGACGTGTAGCGTACCAAATTTTGGTCATTGTGACCTTGATTTCGACCTTTGATCTTTATGATAGTAAAACCATGTTCATTTCGTGTCCGGAGCAGAACTTTTGTACCGTAGTACATAGGATTATCAAACTTGGTGTGTGGATGCATCATGGGAAAACGATGTGTCGCATACCTAAAATAGGTCACTGTGACCTTGACTTTGACCTTTATGATAGTAAAACCATGTGCATTTCGTGTCTGGAGCGGAACTTTTATACCGTAGTACCTATGATTATCAAATTTGGTGTGTGGATGCATCATGGGAAGACGATGTGTCGCATACCTAATTTAGGGCACTGTGACCTTGACTTTGACCTTCGACCTTTATGATAGTAAAACCATGTGCATTTCGTGTCCAGAGCAGAACTTTTGTACCGTAGCACCTAGGATTATCAAAACTGAGTGTGGATGCATCACGGGAAGACGATGAGTCACGTACCAAAATTATGCCACCTGTGACCTTGACCTTTATGATAGTAAAACCATGTGCATTTCGTGTCCGGAGCAGAACTTTTGTACTGTACCACCTAGGATTATGAAACTTGGTGTGTGGATGCATCATGGGAAGACGATGCGTCGCGTACCAAATTTAGATCACTGTGACCTTTACTTTGACCTTTATGATAGTAAAACCATGTGCATTTCGTGTCCGGAGCAGTACTTTTGTACCGTAGCACCTAGGATTATCAAACTTTGTGTGTGGATGCATCATGGGAAGGAAATGTGTCGCGTACCAATTTAAGGTCATTGTGACCTTGACTTTGACCTTTATGATAGTAAAACCATGTGCATTTCGTGTCCGCAGCAGAACTTTTGTACTGTACCAACTAGGATTATCAAACTTGGTGTGTGAATGCATCATGGGAAGACAATGTGTCACGTACCAACTTTTAGTCATTGTGACCTTGACTTTGACCTTTATGATAGGAAAACCATGTGCATTTCGTGTCCGGGGTGGACCTTTTGTACCGTAGCACTTAGGATTATCAAACTTGGTGTGTGGATGCATCATGGGAAGACGATGTGTCGCGTACCAAATTTAGGTCACTCTGACCTTGACTTTGACCTTTGAACTTTATGATAGTAAAACCATGTGCATTTCGTGTCCTGAGCAGAACTTTTGTACCGTAGTACCTAGGATTATTAAACTTGGTGTGTGGATGCCTCATGGAAAGACGATGTGTCGCGTACCAAATTAAGGTCACTGTGACCTTGATTTCGACCTTTGATCTTTGTGATAGTAAAACCATGTGCATTTCGTGTCCGGAGCAGAACTTTTGTACCGTAGCACTTAATTATCTAAACTTGGTGTGTGCATGCATCATGGGAAGACGATGTGTCGCATACCTAATTTAGGTCACTGTGACCTTGACTTTGAATTCGACCTTTATGATAGTAAAACGAAGTGCATTTCGTGTCCGGAGGAGAACTGTTGTACCGTAGCACCTAGGAGTATCAAACTTTATTTCTGAACTGGAACCTAGGAACTGACAAGCTTTATTTATGTTAGATTTACTTTCCAATTACTATGTGGCTTAATGTCAAATTTCAAAATAACATGCCTTGGTACTCAAATGCAGTTGCGGGGGGTATTAGTCTGGTCTTGCCGACAGCTTTAGTTTTTCTCTCGTCTCTTCGACTTCGGCTCTTGACCACTCTACTCGGTAGTTTTGTTATAACTACCCGCTCCCTCCCCCATTTATCTGCTGCTCAATGCTAAGTTACCAAAAATTGTTTTTCTTCGAAATTTTATTATCTTGAAAGGTTTTTAGCACCAATTTCACTTACAAATTCAACTTTAATTTTAAGGCAAAATAAATGACTCAGTGTAATTTGTGCTTTATTTTACGTTCAGCTGCAGTTGTCGACAATGGCTGTTCTACATTCAATATTCTCTGAATTTTATCCCAAATAGTACGTTTAAGTTCTTGACTCACAACCAGCAAATCCATTAGGTTCAATTATTTTCTCTCCTACAGGAAGGCCTTTAATATTTTTGTAATATAATGACTGTTTTGGAAGTGACTGCTGACTACTTTATCAATCTATAAAAGAGAAATAAAAAAAAAATTATATGGAAATGAGAAGCCTTTGAGCAAGAATATTATGTATCTGAAGATTGAAAATATTAACTGAACTATATGTAATTATTAATCTTGGGAATATTGCAACATTGCAGTTAAAAATGCAAAAATGTGCAGAAAATATGTATTTCATTTAAGAATTCAAACCATCAAAATAGCTATAGTTGTATATATATTTAAATCATTATAATATGGACAAAATATAGCTCCAAATAATATTGGTTTTCTTTTCGTTATCACCGTGTCAAATATAACATTCGGGGGCGGCGCAGAGTTGTTCAGGGGACAGCGAATTCAAGATGGGTCAGTACTGATTTTGTTATGTCTGAAAGCTAGAGTTATATCAAATGCTTGTAAGCCGTGTCACTTTGACCTACAGAAGATAATCAAGACATAAAAATTGGGGGTCAGTTAGCAAATTTTTTCAGACATTGAACAGGAGAAAACAAGAGGAGTTCCAAAATCTGACTCAAATTCAATAATGAGATGAGTGAGCCAGCTTTAGCGAAGAAAAAAAAACATGCATGTCAATGTATTTTACATTGTTAGACCAACTAAATCGATTTTAATACTAAAACAATTGCATTCCGGAACTTTGTGACTTATAAAAGGACTGTTTAACCCATTGTGCTGCTTTTATCTGAATCGGAAAACAGCTCAAAGTTGTGCAATGTATGAGTAACCCCTCAATCATCCAACCGACGACTTTAGATTGCATTCATTTTGTTTGGTATACATCCTTTACATTGTATAGGAAGTTTTTAACTGATGAAATTCGTCCAAAACAACAAATTTCTCTTATATTTACCAACTACGACCTGCCGTAAACTATCCACCGAGAAAATTCATATGTTGAGTCAGAGGCAGCAATCCTAGTTGTTTCGGGTACGGAGATCAATTTAAATTTTGGAAGGTCTTTAGAGAAAAAAAACCTTGGTTCAATTGTTCTTTATATAAGTGTTATTGTTGTTTTTGTGTTTTTGATGATTCGGATATTTCTTTCTCTTATAGACGATTCCTAATTTTTAGCTCACCTGACCCTAAGGGTCAGTGTGAACTATTGCTATCACCGTCGTCCGTCCAATTAACTTTTCACATTTTTATCTTTCCCTCTGCAAAGAATAAAGCAAATTCAACCAAACTTTACAGGAATCATGTATCGAAGGTTCTTTACAAAGAATGCTCATTTCGTCACGATCCGATAAAAACATGGCCGACAGGGCTTAACTTGCGTTTAACATTGAACCCGATGGGAAAATCACATTTTAATCTTCTCGGAAAGCGCTGAAGCAAATTCAACCAAAGTTTAGAGAAATAATGTAGTAAAGATCTTTAACAAAGATTGCTCATTTAGTTCAGATTCGATAAAGAACGTGGCCGCCAGCAAGAAACATAGTTTTACATTGGACCCGATGGGAAAACTACATTTTCATCTTCTCCTCTGAAACCACTGACGCAAATTGAACCCAAATGTACAGGAATGACGTACTAAAGGTCCTTAACAACGATATCTCATCTCCCGATCCGATAATAAACATGGCCACCAGGGCAAAACTTAGGTCTAACATTGGATCCTATGGAAAAAATCACATTGTCATCTTTTCCTCTGAAACTATTGAAGCAAATTCAACCAAAATTTACAGGAATGATGTACTAAAGGACCTTTAAAAAGATTGCTTATTTAGTTCCGATTCGATAAAAAAACATGACCGCTAGCACAGAACTTACTTTAACATTGGACCCATGCAGACATCACATTTTCATCATCTCCTTTGAAACCGCTGATGCAAACTGAACTAAATTTTACAGGAATGATGTACTAAAGGTCCTTTACAAAGATTGCTCATTTCGATTCGATCAAATAAAAAACATAGCCACCAGGTTCGAACTTAGGTTAAACATTGGACCAGATGGGAAAAATCACATTGTGATCTCCTCTGAAAACATGGCTGCCAGGGCAGAACTTAGGTTTAACATTGAACCTATTGGAAAATTACCTCTGAAACCACTGAAATTAAACCAAACTTTACAGGAATGATGTACTAAAAGTCCTTTACATAGATTGCTCATTTCGTTCCGATTCGATGTAAAACATGGCCACCTGGGCCGAACTTAGGTTTAACATTGGACCCAAGGTAAAAATCACATTTTTATCTTCTCCTCTTAAACCACTGACGCAAATTCTACCAAACTTTACAGGAATGATGTACTAAAGGTCCTTTTCAAAGATTGCTTATTTCATTTCGATCCCATAAAAAAATATAGCCGCCAGGTCCGGACTTAGGTTAAACATTGGACTTTATGGGAAAAAAATACAGTCATCTTTTCCTCTGAAACCGCTGAAGCAAATTTAACCAAACTATACAGGAATGATGTTCTAAAGGTCCTTGACAAAGATTGCTCATTTAGTTAAGCACGAAACATAGTTTAACATAGTTTAACTTTGAGCCTATGGGAAAAATCACATTTTTATCTTCTCCTCTGAAACCGCTGAAGCAAATTGAACCAAGCTTTACAGGAATGATGTTCTAAAGGTCCTTTACAAAAAATACTCATTAGGTCTAATCTGAAAAAATACATGGCCGACAGAAAAGACAATTGTTCAACATTGGATCCCATGGGAAAATCACACACATTTTTATCTTCACCTACACAGGAATGATGTACTATAGGACCTTTACAAAGATTGCTCATTTTTTCCAATCGGACAAAAAACAGGCCTACCAGTGCAAAACATAGTAAACATAAGTATTATAATGAGATCTATGGGACAATTTCATTTTCATCTTCTCCGAAACCGCTAAAGCAAATTCAACCTAACTTTTCTGTTTATCGTGTGCGTTTTTTGTCACATGTACATTCACTCAATATCCTTTAATTTTTCCTATTTACAGAGTTGAAGTACGTAATGTGCTTTACACCATTTTTGGTCATGCATGGCATAGAAGTATTTTGTCAGATGAGCTGTACAAGCTCAGTCTCTGAGTCTCTTGTTTTGCGTTTTTCATCTCTAATCGAATTTATTTTCCTCACTTTTTACTGAAAAATTATCCGGGATAATAGTATGAATACATGTGTTGATCTTTCATTGGAAACGCCCAAAATATGGGAATCATTTTGACAAGTTTCAGGGACCTTGTATTTGTTTCTATTCACGGTGTAGACCGGCGATAATTGATCCATTTTTCCATTAAAATTTACTGTGTAGATCAAAAATAGAAGTGATGTTTCACAATGTTGGAAAGGTGCAGATTAAAAACAATAAATGGCTTGGATTAAAATTAGAAAAAAAATTACATAGACAGGCCTTGCCGGATAACATGTTTAAAAATTATTAACTTCTTAATGCACATAACAAGGTGTAAAATTTTCCTTACAAAATTAACCTTGCAAATTACATTACCCTGACGTACACCTTTTTTGCATTCAATTTCTTGCAACAAAGGTCAATTACATGTACTATTAAATGATTTCTGTTAGTACCAAACTCCTAGATATACTATATTTACCATTCTTTTCATGAACTTATCTTCTTATTACGTTCTCTCTCGCTTAGATGATCTAAACATAAAATGTTTGTTAACTTTATAAAGACTACAACACAAATATGGTATGATTTCCACACTAAACAGTCACAGTGAGTATCTTGATATTACTAATTTATAAAAAAAAAGTAATTTTCTGTTCAATGTTGGTGGTGAAAAGATACCGTCAAAGTATTCATCTACAACGAAAGATAAGCGAAAAATATACAAACTTTGTAGAAACATGTACCAGTAAACTTGACTGGTTTAGTGTGAAACCTCGATGCTTTAAATACCTGAACATCAGCTTGGATATTCAAGCCGTGTCACATTTCAAACCTTCCGCATTAGTATTTCCTATAAATCGGTGAAAACTCAAGATTATAATAAAAAGACGTAACCGTTTAGAATATTTCGGTTACAAGTCATAATATATATATATATATATTGTTCAAACCAATGTGTAGGACATCTTTCCATTAAGTAATTTTTTTCTCTTGATCAAAAACTTTTCATTTTTATTCTAGAATTGGTTATTTTGAAGTCAAGTTAGGAAACGAAATATGAATATATAATACTGATAAAATAACAGTTCGGTTTCCAGTAAAATTGTGTCCGTCAAGGAGATATAATAAACATAATATATTTTATAGTGGTAAATGTTTAAGCATTGGAATGCGTCACCTTTTTATATTGCAATTTAATTATAAGAAGTGGTGTGCATATAGGAGTTAACTTTTTGGCTAATCAAATGCACAAAATATACATAGGGGACGCTTTGGATGTCAGGGAAACATTTAATTGT
The DNA here is from genome assembly GCA_002080025.1 of Modiolus philippinarum. Classification (NCBI taxonomy): domain Eukaryota; kingdom Metazoa; phylum Mollusca; class Bivalvia; order Mytilida; family Modiolidae; genus Modiolus; species Modiolus philippinarum. Next base: position 110,295 of record MJUU01005802.1, read on the forward strand.
TAATAAATATTTTAATTCATTTTAATTCAGTCTGATGGTTGTTAAATCCTATCCGAACTTAAACAATGACAATAGAAAATGTAGGATTTCATAAAATACAGAAAAAGCCCCACAAACCTATTCAAAAATACATAGAAACAACAAAAGGCATGAAAAATTCAACCTGCCAGGTGTATATGCCTTGGATCATTTGAGCAACATGATTTTTATATATCCTTTGCAGCAAATTATCGGGCTTAATAGGTCTTGCATTACCTATAATTATGTTACAATATTTCCGAATTTAGGGGTAGTTTCCTGCAGTATTTGTTTTAATGTATTAATAAAGAACCATGCACATTATCATTTTTATAACAAAAATGAACATATACTTCTTCACTTTCGTACTAAAAACCGAAGGTCTCAACTTATCGAGGTTGTGGACATAAATATCTGCGGACTTGTTTCGGTTCAAACCGTTGATAGTGCATCTGTTATAATCATCCTTTTATTAATTTTATTAATCCTTTTATTATAATCATCCTTTGTTCTCTATCAGTTTTTAAACATTTTTGAGTCTATGGTCTTCCAAACGTTTAGATTTTATCTGCACTGATGAGACATCATTTGTCGAAATGCGCATATGCAGAAAGTAAATTCACAGTGACTTCGGTATTTAGTTATTTATCTGAAGTTATTATTTTCACAGAAACTTCTTTTACACAATGAAAGGATTGAATGCTCGAAATTGTCTTGTTACAGAGGAGACAATTCTCGGTCACCTCAGATTTTTTTTGCAAGTAGAAGATGAACAGGTTTGCTGCATCACATGTTTGTTTATTTACATCGATTTATCTTCTTTCAATTTTTTTCCCTCACTTCTTTCTGCATGTTTTTTTTCTAATTTTGCCTTTTTTTCTAAATAGCGTTTCAAATGTGAAATGATTGATAAGTAGTCTTCAGCTGGTTACTTCATCATTGGATTTTTTTTTTAGAAATGGTAGTAGTAGTGACGGGGAACAATTCATATTCGGATGTAATATGATGGTTGACATCTGTTGTATCAGTGATGATACTGGTTCAGTATTTTGAGAGAAGTTGTCTATCTCAATGTTTGAGTTAATGTGTGTAGACTTCGGTCATGAACCTGTTTGTTCCCTGTCAATACTAATGCCATATCTTAAAATTCTAATAATGATGAAATAAACTGTTCATCTAAAATTAGAGATCAAATTATAGTAGAAATCTGATGGTGTATAGATTGAAGCGGGCATTGCTGATTTCTTGTACAGCAGGTTAATTCAATATGACCAAAACCCGCTCAGATGTTTTCCTATGACAAAGTCCTTTCTCGTGTCATTTCTGAATAAACCAGAAAAGGTCCATTTGTTGTCTACATTACACAGTTGGTCGGACCTTTCAAACAATTACAGCGGTGTTATAATACTGATTGAATTGCAATGTGTGGTGTGCGGAGGTAGTGCTTACATGTTAATGTTTTCCTGTAGTCCGAAACTCATGACGACATAGGGCATCGTGCCTTGATCGTCCATTTTTGATAAACGTAGATAATCTTAAAATCTTAAAATTTTCAAGAAAAACTTTTCTGAACAATTTTTGGTACAACTCCTGTGACATCCATCTTTCTCCCGAAAGGACCGACTACAATTCCCTGTTGCTTCTACAGTGTTGGTTCCTGCAACACCCTTGAAGTCTTCCGCTTTCAACAAGCATACGAGGCATAAAGCTACCCATCACAAATACACAAGATTTTGCAATGTTTGGCCTGTTTTCTTAGGGCATGCCGGGAACATTTTTGTCCCCTTTTTGTTACATTGTTGGGGATATGTTTAGTTCTTTGCCTTGTCACATCACCATTCTATATATGCAATGACTCTTGATGCAAGTCTTAAATCTGTTCCAATGTTAAATATTGAAGTCATCCAGATTTTTATAGCAACTTGATTGTCGTGTAGCTGCGATTCTTCTCCGTTTTTTCTAGCTTCATAATGTTTTTTTTTAGTAGAGATTCCCATACCTGTTTAGATGAAGTATTATTCTTGACCCCGAGATTTTTTTATTGAGAATGTCATTGAGTATTAATGATTGCTTTCTGGAAATCCCGAACCCTTTTCTAATTGTTGATAGCAATTTAAACAATTTTTTATTTCATTGTTTTTGGTAAAACTGGATTTCTGCCATTTTTAGAATAGATATAAGTTTTGCGATATTGTAGACATATCAATACTGCAATTCAATGCATCTTTTCGCATTGACATCTTTGTTACTGTACGACCTTTATTGCATTTCCGTATCTTCATAATGTTGTTTACTGGGATGTCCATTTACGAACGGGAAATATGGCTCTGTCATCCTGAAATGATTGTGAAAGCATATTAAGATTGATTGGTTGATGTTTTACGCCAACTTCAACAATTTATCAGTTATATCGTGGCAAGAACTGTTAAACATATTGAACAATCATAATAAATATTTTAACAAACATAATAATAAATGTATAAGTATATGGAATAAATCTTAATACCGGTAAAACCAAATGTGTAAAATATTTAAAAGAAAAACATAAAGGAAGAAACGTCATTTTTACTGTTAGAAATTTAAGATAAATATAGTTTACACCACAAGATCACATTCATCAATATTGTGTTCATTAGAGATAGTTAAATTTAAAAAAAATTAATTGCGAAGCTTGCCGAGCATTTAAATTTTTGCAAATTTAACTATCGAGAGTGGATAAAAGATGGTAACAATCGGGATAAAGTGGTGTAATCTTTTCCTATAATGATAAACACAGAGAATTGTATTCTGAGTTGATTTGGCGGAAAATAGCACGGGTCTGTATCCAACATACGCTGACTATGTCGAACATGTCAAAACCGGTTCAAACTTGACATATCATTAGAAATATCCATTTAAATTTAACTAAATAAATTGATTGCCTCTAACAATTAGACGCATTAGTCGCCAGTGACGATTGTAAATAGGTATGTAAGACAGTCATCAGAATAAAATTCACGTCCGATATCGGCCACATCTGCACATTCAATTAAAACGGGATCGATTGTCTAAGAACAATTGCATGGAATACATTCAGGTCTGTCATCACTGTTTAGTATAAAAGTATGCGTTGTTCTAGTGTGTCCTATACGACATCGGATAAACACTACCTGTTCCCTACTTAACTTTAAAATGAATGATTTACCGATTAAAGGCTTCATGTAGGTCGACGGTTTGGACAATCTGCCGTCTCCGGCGTCATCTTATGCATGTTTGGTTATCTGGTCAGCAACTGTGTTTCCATAGATGTCCCCATGACTAGGGATCTAACCATAAATGACTTATTTGCCTAATGCTACAGGTGACTTGTAGAATTTAGCAATTTCAGAAAAATTTGGTGTTTTGTTATGCAACTTCATATTGCAGATAAGCATGAAAAAGTGAATGATAACAGACCATGAACTGTTTTTGCAATAAAGCTACAATGTTAAGTGCTGAGTAAATAGCGTTAGCTTCAACAGTAAATATGAAACTAGAGGACAGTTGTTGGAGAGTTGCTGTACGATCTCAAAAACGGCTGCAGAAGCCACACTGTCTCTTTCGCCATCCTTATCGCCATATGATTGATTGATTGATTGATGTTTTACGCCAACTTCAGCAATATTTCAGCTATATTGTGGCGAGAACTGTTGAGTTTATTGAACAAATTTAATAAATAAATGAAATAACTATATAAAACCATATAGCTTTATACAAGTAAAAACAAATTTGTAAAATGTTAAAAACATAATAGAAGAAATTTTGGTTAAACAGTAACAATATTAGAAATTAGAAACTTGTTTAAAATTGATCCATTTAAATCTTACTAAACAAATCGATTGCTTTTAAAAATTGAACGATTTTTATCGCCAGCGACATTTGTAAATAGGTCTTTAAGACAATCAGCAGAATAAAAATCACGCCTGATATCGGCAACAGCTATACATTCAATTAAAACATGTTGAATTGTATAAGGACAATTGTATGGAATACATTCAGGTCGATCATCTCTGTTGAGAAGAAAACTATGTGTTGTTCTAGTGTGTCCAATACGACATCGGGTCAACTCTACCTGTTCCCTACGGGTTCTACCACAGGAACCGACCTGTTTACCGACGTCTGACTGTATTCCATGCAGTTTATTATTTATTTGCAGATCCCATTTGGCCTGCCACAACTTTAAAATGTATTTTACAATCAAAGGTCGTCATCTAGTGCATCCTTGGCTTCCTGGTCAGTAACTGTGTTTCCATAGATCCCCACATGACTAGGGATCCAACCATAAATGACTTATTTGCCTAATGCTACAGGTGACTTGTAGAATTCAGCAATTTTCAGAAAAATTTGGTGTTTTGTTTTGCAACTTCATATTGCAAATAAGCATGAAAAAGTGAATGATAACAGACCATGACCTGTTTTTATACGACTGCAAAAATTTTTGCGGTCGTATATTGGTATGGTGCTGTCGTCGTCGTCGTTGTCGTCGTCGTCTGTAGACACTTTTCTTTTTGGTCAATAACTTGTCTTCCAGTAGATCAATCCTTATGAAATTTTAAGATAATGTTCTTTGGTACAAAAGGAAGGCTTGCAGTAGTTTTGGTCATTGTGACCCCACCCGTTTTTAAAAAAGGGTTAAATTGGGTGTTTTCACATATTTGTCTGTAGAATCTTTATTATTAATCGGATTTTGATGGATTTTGATGGGGTTTCTTTCAGTGTGCTCGTGAGAAAATTTCCAATCAGTATTATGCCAACGGATTTCACGTAGCATGTTCCGTTCACGAGATAAATGGGCCCAAAAGGGCAAATACAATTTTTTTTAAAATTTTTTGTCCGATTTTGATGCAGTTTATTTAATGGATTGCGTATGAAAAATTAACACAGCACTCTGCCATTAGATTTTTGGTAACTTGTTTGCTTACCTAGCTTTGAGGGGCAAAACGTGGCCAAATTGCTAATTTGCAGATTACCTAACATTTTTATTTTTCATCTGATTTTGATGGGATTTTTTTTCTTTAGATTCCTCTTGATATAAGCTTTCAGCACTATTTCAATGGATTTGTCGTAGCTCTTACTATTTTTGAGCTATAAGGGGTCAGTAGTATGTCAAAGGGGCCAAAACTGCAGACTCGCAGATTACGTGAAATTGTTATTTTTCGTCGGATTTCGATGGGATTTTTTTCTTAGTATTCCACTTGTTATAGGCTTTCAGTAGTATGTCAATTGATTTGGTGTAGCTCTAACCGTTTTTCAGCTATAAGGGGTCAAAGAGGAACCATAAGGAGTCATAAGGGCTAATTTTCATTTTCCCTAGTTTGTGTCCAGCTAATTACTGGGTCAATCCCCTTATTGTGTCCATGCAATTATAGTGTCAAGCTCTTTAGTATGTCCACACTCTCTTTCAATTACACTTGTTCAAATTTCAGTGGCCGACTTGCTGTGGTCGTATCATGCTGCGCTCGGCGTAGCCCTTTATTTTTGCAATAAAGCTACAATGTTAAGTGCTGAGTAAATATCGTTAGCTTCAACAGTAAATATGAAACTAGAGAACAGTTGTTGGAGAGTTGCTGTACGATCTCAAAAACGGCTGCAGAAGCCACACGGTCTCTTTCGCCATCCTTATAGCCATATGTGCAATTTGCTGGATAACCAGAGGATAGATATTTGCAAAATATTACTTGTGTGTTTATTTATACATGTATAGTTTTACTGAATATTCTACACCTGCTCCCCCCCCCCCCCCAAAAAAAAAAAAAAAAAACTAAGCAAAACGAAGAATCTGTTTAACGACATCATATGGAAATTTGCCGAATGTTGGAATTGTAAGAAGTAAAAAAATAAAATGCATGTAGGCTAATTACATTTAGAAGAGATTTCTATATATTTATGTTTTAGATCTCTACGAAAATAACCAATTGACCAACGTATCATGTCAATCGGTAATTCCTATGAGATTTTCCAAAAGTTAACAATTTGATTGTGCTAGGGGAAAAGTTGACCAACAGTTGTTGGTGAAAAAATATGTTCGTATTAACCGCGGTTACCCCTATCTGTCAATTTTCAAGAAAATATAATTACTGATTTAGGAGTGTTCTAAATTATTGGATATTTCATATATTATGTCTTGCCATAAATTTCCAGAAAATGATATCGAGGTCGCATAATTTCTCTTTTTTCGTGATATGCGAGTGCCTGGCACCAGTGTCGGTTTTCAGGGTCCATGGGTACAGAGCTGCCAGGCGCGGCCTCAGGTTGTGGATAGGAGAGTACCCTGTCCGTGTGGGGTATTCAGTTAATGATACAATCAGCCTGACTTCGAACAATTATCGTCAAACTGTGTGGAGAAACACCACGACCAAAGACTCGCTGGAGCCGTTACAAGGGTCATCTTCGTTACCCTACCCCATCTCATCTTTAAAGTGGCAATAAAAACGCATTGGCCCTGCTAAATTTCCTGTCCCTTCTCATTTCTTCCCTTTTCAAGTCGCAATCAAAACTCGTTGACCCTTCCATTTTAAGACTTTTTTTAATTGATATGATTGTTCTCGTCCTGATCCAACTAATCTAACTCTAATCAATGAAAAATGAATTATTTTTATATTTTGAACTGTTGAATGTTCAGCTTGCCCAGAGTTACATTTCAGCTTCATTTTCCAATAAATTATTTTCAGAGTATTGACCCCGTTATCCTCAAATTTAAATGATAAGTATGCAGCAAGTTTCAAAAGGTTAAGTTTAAATTGCCAAGGTGCCCAGTATATGAAAGATGAGATATTTTCTTCATTGTCGAAGTTGGTTGACGAATCGTTGCAGTAAATATAAAAACATTTGCCGGTTATATCCATGTACTAAATGGTCAATGTGACGTAACTTACCTTTGAATATCAAGACTGATATTGAAGTTTAAATTATCTCTACTTTGACCATAAATATTGTCAGATTAGCCCCGGAATGTCAATTCGTCCCAAAGTGGTGCATGGGAGAATATTCTTCCTTTGTTAGGTAGTCAGGTCGTTGGCGGGCGCGTCCCAAAGTGGTGCATGGGGGAATGTTCTTCCTTTGTTAGGTAGTCCAGTCATAGTCTTACTACGGAAAGCCTAGTCACGACCCATGGAAAAGTATGATAGACAAAATATGTCGAAAATCGCCACGCCCCATGTAATGAAAATAGTCCAGTTACACTCTTCGAAAAAGAGCATTCTCTTGAGGCGATATAAAATGCTCAACTTTCCGCCACTTGCTTTTTTTACAGTTGCATGCGATCAAAATCTTGCTTCTTGTTGTAAATTCAGATACACATCTTGACACAAAACAAATCTTGCCTTTTGTCATTTCAGATGTAAAAATCTAAGTTATGACAGGCAGTTCTAACTCGTAATGTTCAGATGTAACATAAGCATAGCTTGCTTGCAATGAAATAGTTGTATCAAAATGATAAAAGAAAATAGTTTCTCAAGTTACCAGGGTGGTGCAGAGTGCGTGGGCCGCACCATGACACACCCCCAAAATCACGTTTAATCAAACTTTTCAGTACAAATTTAATTTTTATAGGAATCAAGAATAAACATCAAGTAGCCAACTTAAGAAGCTGATTTACAGTTCAAAGGTCATTAAAGAAGCCCAATGAATAAGCTAATGAACATGTTTAATTAAAAACTAGAGTACAAGACTGAATATAGTGTCATTTTTTTACTTTCATATGTATATAAACCAAAACATCACTTAAGAAAATGTTTTATGGTTAATTGGTGGCTTAAGAAGGGGTCAAATGTCATCAGATCCCTTATGATTAATTACCTTGTCTAATTAAATTGTTGTACACAAGGCTGAAATATTGTGACTTGTTTTCTTTCAAATGCATACACACTAAAACATCACTTAAGAAAATGCTTTATGGTTAATTGGTTGCTTAAGAAGGGGTCAAATGGCTACAGATCTCTAATGAGTTAATAAGCATGTTTAATTAAACAATGTAAACGAAGTGTGAATCCAATTTCTAATTATACTTTATAGCAATCAGAACATAATGTAGTAATGAATAACAATGAATTCCGCTCAAACCGGTGCTAGGGGCCGTGTTAAGCTTGCTATGAGGTATGAATAATGCTCATTGTTGAAGGCCTCATGGTGACTTCGAGATGAAGAACAACAATACAAGCGTTGTTCCATTGCTTGGTTTTGCCATGTATTTGTAGAGATTTTGTCTCATTTGCATTCACTTCACATCCCTTCATTGTTAATAAATCAGTGAAGTAAGAATTGTTTTTATGGTTAGTTCGCGTCTTAAGAAGAGCTCCAATGGTCTAATAATAAACTGCATTGAATATATTTTGTTTTGGCCAAGCATTTTTTGTTGATCTTAATGGTTAATTGCCAGCACCTTTGCTGTTGTAATCACACATTGCATGTCAATAAGATAATACTTGTTTGTTATTTTATTATTTTAAAGTATACACAATTTTTTTACCTAAAAATTCTGTCGTCATTCTATGTATTGCACTTGGTGGACGTCCTTGGTACCGGATTTGACCTTCCAATTTGGTATTTTGAGAAATCAGTATTTTTGTATTGTAATTTTTATTAAGGCTTTCCATGTCAGTTGATTCTAACGCCGTTGAAACACATTTAGAGCATAACAAAAGTTATTAATCATCATGTGTATTGGATACTTTTTGTATTTTCAAATTATTTATTTGACACCAAAATAAAACTATTTGATGAATAACAAAAGCAGTCAACTAATTCGTCATATTTTGTTAAAGATGTAACCATAAAAATTATAATTGATAAAAACTTGGATAATGTCAATTTCTTAAGACTTCTACAATTTGAGATTTTTCCACTGAATGTCTTCATCATCACTGTGCTGCTATCAATTAATTGCTGTGGGTCTTCATTGCTGTTATCGTCATTAATCACTTATTTTCTGCTGATAGGTCTTCTGGAATCTGAGGCCCTTTGAACATTGTTGGTTTGTGTGCACCATTCAAAATTTCTCGACCATCTGCAGGATTGTGTTTCAGGTTTACATGTTGACTGTCTACTTTTTATACGACCGCAAAAATTTTGGTTTGGTGCTGTCATCGTTGTCGTCGTCGTTGTCGTCGTCTGTAGACACTTTTGTTTTTGGTCAATAACTTTTGTTCCAGTAGATCAATCCTTATGAAATTTTAAGATAATGTTCTTTGTTACAAAAGGAAGGGTGTTTTCACATATTTGTCTGTAGAATCTTTATTATTAATCGGATTTTGATGGGGTTTCTTTCAGTGTGCTCGTGAGGAAATTTCCAACCAGTATTGTGCCATCGGATGTCACGTAGCACGTACCGTTCCCGAGATAAATGGGGCAAATCCAAATTTTTTTTTAAAATTTTTTGTCCGATTTTGATGCAGTTTTTTTTCAATGGATTGCTTATGAAAAATTGACACAACACTCTGCTATTAGATTTTTGGTAACTTGTTTGCTTACCTAGCTTTGAGGGGCCAAACGGGGCCAAATTGCTAATTTGCAGATTACCTAACATTTTTATTTTTCATCGGATTTTGATGGGAATTTTTCTTTAGATTCCTCTTGATATAAGCTTTCAGTAGAATGTCAACGGATTTGTCGTAGCTCTTACCGTTTTCGAGCTATAAGGGGTCGAAGGGGCCAAAAGTGCAAACTTGCAGATTACGTGAAATTGTTATTTTTCGTCGGATTTTGATGGGATTTTTTTCTTGGGATTCCACTTGATATAACTTTTCAGCAGTTTGTCAATTGATTTGGTGTAGCTCCTACCGTTTTTGAGCTATAAGGGGTCAAAGAGGAACCATAAGGAGTCATAAGGGCTAATTTTTATTTTCCCTAGTTTGTGTCCAGCTAATTACTGGGTCAATCCCCTTATTGTGTCCATGCAATTATTGTGTCAAGCTCTTTAGTATGTCCACACTCACTTCCAATTACACTTGTTCAAATTTCAGTGGTCGACATGCTGCGCTCGGCGTAGCCCTTTATTCCTACATTTTAACTACACAATATTTTACGAAAGGATATGGAGTAAATGAACATGAGACCATAACACATATGTTTACTCCAGCTGCAATAAATTGAATGGGCTGTATGGCCATTTCGGATATTAATTCCTCATCAGCAGCACTAGAACCTAAACAAAGGAAATCCATAATTTCAAAAAATGTTTAAAATGCTTAAAACCAAACGAAATCCGAATAATCAGTAATATCAAATATTGCTAAGGACAAAACTACGATGGAGGGAGTTAATCCTTAGATTTTAGAATTTTATTAATTTAGATAACAGTAATTGAACAAAGTGTACACATGAAGATATTATCTCATGTACAAGTACACCATATCTAAGAAAAATAAAGAGCATACATCTCTACCACGGGGAATTGTTTTACCAACTCCACACTGCAATAAAAGACAAACTCCTGTATTAAATATTTTACGAAAGGATATGGAGTAAATGAAGATGAGACCATAACACATATGTTTACTCCAACTGCAATAAGCATGTATTTGTTGTTTGAGTCTTTTGTTTCAAGAAGGAATGTAACAACTATTGATTCCACTAAAGTGTTCCAAAGGATTCTTAAAATTTTCTTCTTTGTCCTTATGTTTGCGTGGAATTTCTTTTTTGTCTGTACTCTTTTTGCACTACGCTATATCGATACTAGTATAAACATTAATGATTGACCCTTTTTCGCACCATAAAGAAAGATAACATTTGAATCATACCTCCATATTTGCTACTTTTTACAAGGCTTTCTTTGTTACCACAACTTTCTCTAAAAATAAAATTGTCATGCTCTACCCTTAAGGTGTCTGCATGGTATTATTTTCCTACTATAGAATTTTGTGAAATTTTCTGTGTAGAAACTTAATTGTATTATTTTTCAAAATGTAAAATAAAATTTGGGGGTCACCGAGCATTTAAGCGCAACAAATGAAATTGAAAATTTCAGGATTTTACAAAGAAATGATAGGGAAAATGACTATATGAGGGGATAGCTTTAAAAATCTATTATAGATTTTGTTCATACTTTGAATGTGTTTTGATTGATTGATTGAATATTGTTTAACGTCTACTCAGCAATATTTCAGCTATATCAAGACGAGAACAAGTTTGTTGATAAATAATAACTTTGGGGTATGGAAATGGCCATGGGACGGGAAATTCTGACTGCCACTGGAAAAGTAGGGTGAAATCGTCAAGGGCGGGGAATTTAGCCTTGTAGCCGATCACCTACGGACCACCCAAAAAAGAGCTTGCTACAAGGGTTCTTTAACGTGCAGGAAGCGTGGCATTTCTTCCAACACGTGGACCTGAGTTTACATCCCATCCGAAAGATGGATTGTGTATTTATTAATCCCGCACAACCACGGAATGGGTCCTATTTCTATATCCCGGGACCCTCGGGGTCAGCCTCCGTTTAGGAGGGGTCACACCCCGCAAGCCGGAGATACTGGGTCCTATTTCTATATCCCGGGGTTCCCTCGGGGTCCTCTGTTAGGATGGCTCATACTCCAAGCTCAGAGGATGCTGCGGGCCTATTCTTCAGCCGGGACCGCGCACGGCCGTGAATGTGTTTTGAGTTCATTATATAGTTTACATATAAAAAATAAAAATTAGGGGTCACCGTTGAAATAAGAGAGATAAATTGCGAAATGTAACTTTCTCTAGTGATGTCTTTGTTAAATTCTTTTATCCAGCAACAGATTTTAAACTTGTGTGTTTTAGGTCATCTTTTTGTAGTGGAAATGTTGTAAAAGTGATTAGGAATAATAATTTTAAATACTTTGGAACTTTCTTTACATTTTAAATAACTATTTTGTTAATTTTTCTGATGAATGAAACCTAAATGAACAAGTTTTACACAAAATTGGCGGAATAATACCACTGAGACACCTTAAGTACGAATTCTGATGTACATGTTTAGTCGCATTCCCAATTCTTTCAAATGTAGCATAGTAAAAGCGATGTCAGCATCAGATACCCTTTCCACGGTACTGTCTTTGCTCCTGAACACATCTTTTACATAAAGGTTAGCTCTCGTGCATTTTCTTTCTTCGCTTCTTTGGCTTCCAGTGGTTTTTAATCTGCTTTTTTTACTTCTGTATTTTGGTTCCTGACAAATGTTTTTTTCTTGGTGCCAAAACGGAATCTATCTTCAGTAAATAAATACAGATATAGTGTAGATGAAAAGGTGCATGGACCTAGGAGAAATTCGAGGAATTTCTAAGAAAAATATTATTTGAAATCCATGGTTGTAACACTCCTTGAAATATAGGACTGAAACAACACACACATATAGGTGCTTGTGTAGCTAGAGTGTCGGAAAAGGCAGACAATTCACATGTTAACCAGAAATACAAACCAGCAGATGGACGGTTAATATGAACTTAAATTGTTACAGAGCAGGAAATGCACCTGTTGTACCTTGGGTTTTTCAGAAATTCACAATGTTAGTGCCTTAGTTTTGAATGTTGTGTTTTTTTTTTTGGTTTTGGTTTTTTTTGTTTGTTTTTGTTTTTTGTTTTTGCTGTCTTATGTCATTATATTACTATATCCAGAAGACTTATTAGCAGGAAACAAGAATGAAGACCGACAGCATTTCAGTGAGGAAGACAAAGTGGAAATATATTAGATTGTATCAGACTGAGTTTTCTACAATTGACATTTTGTGAATTTTTATCAATGATACTTTTCTGATTATTTACCTCTAACACAATATGATGAACAACTTGATTGCTTTTGTAATACATCAGCAAAGAATACTTAAGCAAAAACGTTGAAAAGGGAAATTCATCAAATATTTTTATTTTGTTGTCAAATACACTTGTGTAAATTATTTGAAAATACCCACGTCACATAATGAACAGTTACTTTTGTTATGCTGTACATGTGTTTGAAGGAGTAGACTCTCTTAAGAAGCGTTAGAATCAACTGATATGGAAAGCCTTAATCCAAAAACAGTACAAAAAGAACTGATTACCAACAATACTTAATTTTGAAAGTCAAATCCAGTAACAAGCTTAGAACGTCCACCAAGTGCAATACATGGAATGTAGCCAACATATTTTATGGTATGAAAAATTTGTATTTGTAATAAATAATAAAATAACAAACAAGTTTTATCTTATTGACACCAACAGTGTGAGATAACAACAGCAGAATGTTTGTTTGCTTACAATTAACCATAAAGAGCAACAAACAACGCTTGGCTAAAACACAATACATTTATAAATAATTAGACCTTTGCAGCTCTTCTTAAGACACGAACTAACCATAAACACATTTCTTACATCACGGATTTACGTTCTGATTGCTATAAAATATAATTAAAAATTGGATTCACATTGTTTAATTAAACAAGCTGGTTAACTCATTAGAGATCTGATACAATTTGACCCCTTCTTAAGCAACCAATTAACCATAAAGCATTGTTTAAGTGATGTTTTAGTGTGTATGCATAAGAAAGAAAACAAATCACACTAGTTTCAGTCTTGTGCGCTACAGTTTAATTAGACAAGGTAATTAATCGTAAGGGATCTGATGCCATTTGACCCCTTCTTAAACCACCAATTAACCATAAAACATTTTCTTAAGTGATATTTTAGTTTATATACATATGAAAGTAAACAAATGACACTTCATTCAGTCTTGTACTCAAAATTTTTAATTAAACATGTTAATTAGCCTTATTAATTAGGGTTCTTAAATGACCTTTGAACTATAAATTAACTTCTTAAGCTGGCTATTTTGGCTAAGTGATGTTTATTCCAAATTCCTATAAAAATCTCAATTTGTACTGAAAAGTTTGATTAAAAGTGATTTTGGGGGTATGTCATGGTGCGGCCCATGCCCTCTGCACCACCCGGGTAACTTAAGAAACCCTTTTCTTTTATCATTTTGATACAACCATTTCAATTTCACAAACAAAGATATTGTACTCAGTTGTATGAATAAACCTTAGCTCACTCCCACACTATTAAGGAATATCTTAAGCTGAGGAGTCAAAATAATATAACCTTTATTTTATTGATGAGCACTGAAAATTTTGACTTGTTATCTCCATATACTGAACAATTGCCGTAATCTGTAAATGTTGCAAACATGAGTTGAGCATTAAACAAAAAAAGTCGTTTTTGTAGGTTTAAATAAAACAAAACCACTCCATTTAAACACATGTTCACCGCAATAAGATTTGTCGATAAAATTGTTGATGACGAACATTTCATCTTTACTTAATTACTAGAAGAGAAAACCTTTGACAATTCAATTTCAACAGTTGATGAAAATGACATGTGGTGGCATTTTTCCTGATTAAGGGAATAAAAAATGCCAATAATTGTAGTAGTAAACTTGTATTTTGTATCTTCAGGACACAGTTTGATGCCTTTTTCAATATTTTTATAAATGAGACGAAAATTGTTTCTTTCAATAAGAGAGTGAGCACACTAGCTTGCAAGCCAATTGACACCATTTTGTAACTCATTTGTCAATTCACTAAACTTATTCTGGGACACATTCCTTATTATCAAAAAAATGTAAGCAAAATATGGCATGATAAAAAACAAAATTTTAAGAATTATTTCTACATCTTATGTTCTTCTTCTAGCATATGCTGTATACATGGTTCAAGGTGTAGCCTCTAATCAGCAACATTAGAATCAAATAATAACGAAACCATCACCAAAATTATTCGAAAAAAGTAGTCATTACCAATAGTATCGAAAAAAAGGCCAAATTCGATTCCAAGGACACCTATCAAGTGAAATACTCGGAAGAAATCCTCTGCATTTAAAGGAGTTAGAATTTTGATAACACAGGACAGTAAATTTTAGAAAAAACGCGATGTAAAATTTAACGCCAGACAAGTTTGACGCAGACAAGTTTGACAACTGGTCTAAGAAATATTTTCGCGGTTTCTCTTGGCCACCTGCAGTAGCAGAGATTCAGTAGTTTCAAAATACAAAAACACCCATGTTGCCTAGTAAACAGTAAATTTTGTTACACATGTAAATATAACTAATTACCGAAGTAACTGTAACATATTTCAATGAGTAAATTTTCATCAGCAGTGTTTGGTATAAAACTACAATTAATTTCTGTACATCATCGGAGTTTGAGTTGACGCAAAATTTAAAAGCTTTCTTTAATCAAACAAAGATAACAGTTAACATTGAAAACTACATTCTTTAATTTCTATCCAGTTTTCACATTTCCTGAACGGTATGGAAACATTTGTTCTCCTCTCTAGAGAAGAGAACAAGTTTCGTGACATTTCCCGCCAAATTTCAGAATACAATCCTCGGTGTTTTTCGTCCAGTCATTAGAGAAACAGTTTCCACAACTTATACACGTTAATTATGAAATTTCTCGCATCTCGTTAAATAAATTTTCAAAAATTTTTAAAAACGTAGCATGCCTCGCTTTCAAACATTTGCGCAGTTTATTTACTCGGTGCGAGGAATTTCATAATCAACTAGTTCTTGTTGTGGAAACTATATATCACATGCCACAATTCACAGGAGAACTGCACTAGAAAAACACAAATGAATCACAAGAGACAGACGTAAATAACGATAACTCGGGATAACCAAACTTGGTATCAACACTAGCAAAAGGCAGCGGTAGGGTTAAATGTTTAACGAAAGGATATGGAGTAAATGAACATGAGACATAACGCATATGTTTACTCCAAGTCCAATAATTTTAATGAGCTGTATGGCCATTTCGGAAATTTAAGTCTATAAGTAAATGTACCCAAACCTTCCCTTCCTCTATCTCATTCACCTCTAGTATAATAAAACCAAATACAGGTAGACTACTTACTCTATAACCACTATATGGGAAAAAAAGGAATATGCCAAAACGTTATTTAGTATGGTGGGTCAAAGAGTGTTCGCCGCTAAATTGTTGGCCAGCTCAAGGAACCTAATGGTGGTAAAACACTGTCGCACTACGGAAAAAAGTCAAAATCAAATCCGAAAGGTTTGTTAAGAGACGTCGTATATTAGACATCGGCAGTATCAGTGAGAGTTCAGTATCTGTGTAAACATCAGGTCAATGGATTCCAAAGCCAGTACAACAGATTTACGTAGAATATCTCGTCTATATCCACTATTAGGTAAAAAAATGTAAGTTACGTCCCAGTTTTTCTGGATTTACAAATTTAACAACAGTTCAATAACAGAGGATGAGATACATGTTGTAACCCTTTATTATAAGCTGTTTGCCAGTCACGTCATATTTAGATATCAAATGTTCATATCTTCTGTAAAACGTCTTAAAAGTAGTAATAATTTATGAAGTTTTAAAAGTTTAAATGCGAGAGTAGGGTTACGCTTATTAAAATCGTCAAGGGTAGAACAAACATTATCAAATCGCATAAGTTGAGCTATGTGTATCCCGTAGGATAGTTCTAGTTAAGAAAGAGGAAATTAGTTATAGTGAAATCAAAATGCTTAGTGAAATCAAAATCAGCATTTCATCAGAGTTTTTAAACGATTTGCGGCCAGACTCGCCGTATGATGACATGACTAACCCTCACAGACAGGGATTACCCTTATCCGTCATCTAAGGAAACGCTTGTTAGCTCTTTATACAAAAACCCGGGGACCAATTAATATGAGTTGTATTTTTTTAAAACCTCCCAAAAGATTTGGTAGTTTTTGCTTTTTAAATGGTAGTGGCGAAATATTTTTACTTGCATAGTTGCCTTGAATTCATACAATATATTCAACGAAATCATAACAGACAACGGCAGAAGCATACACTAGCAGGTATGTAACGATCTTGTTTGGCCATTTTGATCTTACAATTTTGTTAAGTCTGTGTAAAATATTCAGTCATATTTCAAGATAGTTGCTTTCAAGGACGATCAAGATCTGTTCAGTTTATCAGGATCAAACAAGATAACTGCGTTCAAGGGCGATCAAGATGTGTTAAGTTCAAACAAGATTAAATTGGGATCCTGTTTGATCTTAACCAACATAATTCGTCTTGATTGTTCCTGAACGAAATTAAAAAGTGGACCTGGTTTAATCTTAAACTATCTTAACACGACTTGATCGACTTTGAAATCAATTTTCTTGAAAACCAACTTAAAATCTTACAATGTCTTAACAAAATTGTGTTAAGCTTGTCAAGATCGTGACAAGATCAAAATGGCCAAAAAAGACCAAAACATATCTGCTAGTGATATTGAATGAACAAAGTATTAATTACAAAAATCGAAGACATGGCAAAACGACAACAAAGAAACCAATGACACTTGACAGCTATAAAACTCAGAAATAAAAACACAACATTCAAAATCCGGGCATTTATGGTGTGAACTCCCATGAAATTAACAGTAATATCAGGTGTTCCGGAAGGGTAATCATGTCCTGCTCTGTTAACAACACCCGTCACACTCTCATCAAGTCAATCTAGGAAAAAGTAAGAATCGGTAGAGTCAAACCCGGGATGAATAAACTAACGTATTCATCTGCTGGATTGATATTTACATACGTTTGTAATGATTCGCGACAAGACTCATCTAATTATGACCTGACTGACCCACATAGACAGGGTTTCCCTTATCCATCACCTGAGAAAGCGTTCGTTAGCTCTGATCAGATATAGACACCATAGGACCCATTGATATGCCGAGTTTTGGTTGTTTGAAATTTTTGATTTTTTTCTTCTATAAATATCAGTTTAGAGGTCAATAAAAAAACGTATTCACCTCTGAAAAGGCCATTATTGTATAATGTGATTAATAGCTTCCTAGAATCAAAACTGTTGGAGGAGTTGTGCCGACAAGCTTTGTACCCTATACCAAAAATGACTACGTTCAACTGTTTATTTTTTACAAAAATGCACCAAATCAAAATTCTTATCACATGCACATCCTCAGTATATGTACAAATGATCGACATAGCATAAAACTGTAAGATGAGTTGCGCGGAAAAACCATGCAATCCTCGGACGGAAAGACAGTGGTAAAACAATATGCCCCCCCTCTCCTCCTCCGACTTATTGTCGCGGGGGCAATAAAAGGTAGAAGGGATAAGCGATTGCTGCAAAAAAGGAGAATGGGTAGGGAAAAGAAATTAAGCCTTCTTTTCTACCCCTCCCTTCTTAGTATGTTCACCTCAGGAAGATATAGAATCGTTCTTTACATTGGAACGAGAGTGGCGTTTCTTCCCACTGTATATTTCAATAATTCGCGCTCAATTATGACCTGACTACTCAACATAATTCGAGGATTCTCCTATCTACCATATGGGGAAGTGCCCGGCAGCTCTGTAGCCGGAGGTTCTTGAATCCGATTCAGGTATAGGGAAAAATCGAGAATTACACACATTAGTAATACATGTAGTTATAACTCCGAATATCTTGAATGTTAAATTATTATGAATGGGAAAACGCAGATTTTTGTGTTTATAAGATACACGAAAATTATTTGGTGACAATCACAACTGAAAGAATACCCATTAATGTACCATTAAATATACCCATTAAATTATGTCTATTAATTATGGTTACATTTAATGGTATAATTTTAACGGCTTTGTCCATTAAATTGATTTTCTTTACCATTAAAAAGTTTAATATTAACCATTAAAAAGGCATGAACTGGAAATTATGGCCATTAATTGTGACTATTATTTTTTTCATTAATGAACATGACTTAATAGGTAATGACCATTAAATTTAATGGATATAATGGCCATTATTTTTTCTTAGAAAGGGGTTAATTGGCATGAATTTTTTTACCAAAAGTTTAATGGGCATTAATTGTAACCATAATTAATAGCACCATTACTTTTTCGAGATATTTAATAGCTATTACTGTATTTTAAAGGGCATTAATTTTTTGTTTACTGTATTTTAATGGCCATTAAAATATCAATTAATTTTTGTAAGCCATATTTTGATGGGCATTAAATAAACAATTTTTTTTTGTCTGGTGTATTTTAATGGGCATTAAAATAATTATATTTTGTTGCATGATCATGAAAAAAGTAATGGGTACAAAGAACAATTTAATGACCATTAAGAACTTGAATTGCAGGTTCAATAGTTTAATGGCCATTAACATCTTAAATACTTGGTGTTTGTAATTTCAATGGCCATAATCTCTTAAATGGCACGGTATTTTAAACAGCTGACATTAATACATGTACGTGCCATACTGTAGACAAACTTTCTGCTGATTGTCTTAAAGACCTATTTACAAACGTCGCAGGCGACAAAATCGTTCAATTTTTAAAAGCAATCAATTTATTTAGTAAGATTTAAATAGATCAATTTTAAACAAGTTTCTAATTTCTAATATTGTTATTGTTAAACCAAAAATTACTATTATGTTTTTAACATTTAACACATCTGTTTTACTTGTATAAAGCTATATGGTTTTATATTAATATTTTATGTATTTATTAAAATTGTTCAATAAACCCAACAGTTCTCGCCACAATATAGCTGAAATATTGCTGAAGTTGGCGTAAAACATCAATCAATCAATCAATCAATCAAACTTTAATGCGCTTTATACTTATGATGTTTATATCTTGTTGAAAAGCAAAAATGCATCTACAATATAGTCAAATCTGTATGAGTGGGGTCTTTTTTAATGAACAAATGCCTACAAAAAACTCTTTCCAACAACATGAATCCTCGATATAAAGTACAGTGCTTTTAAGGGTCATCCATATTTGTCAACCATTTTCCAAAGTGTGCAAGACACACACTTTTGCAAACCCTCCACCCTCCCTCAAAGTGTACATCAACAATTTTCAAATACCATGTATGAAATTAAATATTCAAGTTTTTTTTTTAGAATTTAATTATTGATACTGAGTTCTTCATATTGATTTCTTTTTTCAAGGTGTCTTTGCTGAAGTTGAAATATTATTGTTTTATCTAGTGTTTAAATAGCTTTTTGTGAAATAAAAAAGTATGCCTGATTGTATAGTATTTACTTGATAAATGAAAGTAGTATGGTCATAGAAATTATACACACAAAATGAAAATGAAATGAAACTGAATTCCATGGACACCCCATAAAAATAAATGTGTGAACCCTTCCCAACTAAGCCTACAACTTTCTTTTCCAATACTCTGATAAACCCCCGAGATGGGCATATAAAAGTTTGTTGAAGTACTCAAAGGATACATGGCAATAGTCTCTGTTACTAAAACTTTTAGCTCCTCCTTTAGCATCAACGACGGTTCTCCAACAATGCCTCAGGTGCCCCCATGTCAACTTTACACCGCTTCTGGTTCTCTGTGAAAGGTGAATCCTGGAAACAACCACTTCCTATTTCCTTGCAATTGTAGGGCCAATTAAGAAAGAGACTTCTGTGTGATGTTTGTTTTTGTTTTCGTATGATGTGACCAAGACATACCCATATCCTTACAATGTCAATTCTTCAATTTGATGTTGGTCACGGCAAATAAAGCATGGTTAAAAGTGATTATCTGGTATTGAATTTGGTTCTGTAAGGTTAACTGTGTTTACTCTGAAAATGGACAGCACACTGTACATGTCCTGACAGGGAACCTGAAAAATATAAATTCACAAAGTACCATGCCCCAAAAAAAATAGGTATTCATACACTCTGGGCAGCAGAAGAGGGAGAAGGAAGAACCTATAGAACGTGGTTGCAGGTAAATGTTTGATTGGTAAATTTACAAATCTGACATAAAAGACTGCGAAGTAATGTGACCCGTATCGTCATAATGTGATGATGTCTATTAAATATTTAAGGTAGATCGACAATTATTCCACTTGCGTATATCGTAATATACAAATTGGGTGTGTAAATGACTCAATTTTATTGCCAAACATCCTTTTGTCTGCCTTTTTCATTGTGACGTTATAATTTAATAAATTAAAAAAAACTATAAACATTTTGTAAGACATTGTAAATGACTCTTTAAATACATGATTTGGCCTGTTTTTCAAAGCCTGATAACCTTGATAACAAAACAAGTATTTGTTTAATAAGAGAAAACTTGTTTTGAGATTTTTATTATACTAATCCATTGTCCCGCATTCTTAATGTTGGATCCAGGTGTAAGTGTAATATGACATTGTGTGTAGTTTTGCAACATACTGAGACAGCATTATGTTTCACTATGGACAGAGATTTGACATAATTGATCACGTTTGGGAAACCGCAATTTTTTTTATTTTTTTTTTTAGATTGAAGGATGACTATTGATAACCATTTGTTTTAAAAATAATAACAACTGTTAATTCGAAAATACAAAAAATTATACTGAAGTTGCATTAAAAACAGTAAATTCCGTTATGCTGTACACGTGTTTCAAGGAGTAAACTCTCATCAGCAGCATTAAAATAAAACAAAAAGAAGGTAGGATATCAAAAAGAGTATCGTGTCCCACTCGGGTCTGTTTTTATAACTCGGGAGTTTTATATGTTACGTATAAAAGAAAAGTAAATTCTGAATAAAGAAAATGACTTGGGTCAGAATAATGTGACACACATCAAGTCTAACAAGCCTTGAAGACAACAGTAAGTTGTAATTTATCAATGTCGATCAGGAATCAAAATCAGAATAGAGTGCAACTGTCGTCAAGATCAGTCCGAGTGAAAAATCACCGAATGGTATTGATAATTTGATTCTCGTTCTTATATATATAGATAAATGATTTATACTTATCTAAATATCATTTCTGCATGACTGAATTGTTCCCAAACGTACGTTTTCAGCAAAAAATTGGCACACTGTAACTGCCTACTTGTCGTCAGGTCACGCGTCCGGTTAACCGGAAATCACTTCCTTGTTGTAAATTCCTCCAACGAACAGTACCGTAATCGGTTTTCGCGTATTTGACTTAATTATATATTGTATTCAGATGGGCTTTGTTTTATTTTATTGATAATTAGATTGCGCAGTTGAAGCATATTGACTGATTTGATGTAGGATTTACTGGGGTTTTTTTTTTAGAAAAAAGGCCCAAAGGGGATTGTAAATGAAAAAAAGTTTTTTAAAACTTTTTTGTCAGATGTCAGATTTTGATGCACACTTTTCTGTATGTTTCTTACAGCATGTTCAAACAAATAAATCAAACAATTTAATTCTTTTTCAATAAACAAGAGGCTCAAAAGGGGTATATAGTAAAAAAATGTTTGTAATTTTGAATTATTTTCCTGTAAGTTACTTAAAAGGTTTAAATAAATAAATCAATACCAACTTGATTTTTTAAAGAGGCCCAAAGGCTACAAAACAAAAAGAACGAATTTTGCAGGGAATTCAAATAGATTTTCTTTGGGGTTGCTATGAAAGGAAATGCAGTATCCTTCATTTGAAATTTACTACTTAATACATGTATTAACAGAGTTAGGTCCTTACCGCACATACTTCATTGAATAATGGATGTTTTTACGAATGGATTAAAGCACTAGGCAAAAAAATATTACTTTTAATAGTAAAAAAAAGACGGGAAACGGGGAATGTGTCAAAAAGACAACGACCCAAAGGGGAGTAATAACAACTCAGAGCCACCATAAGATCTTCAATGAACGGTGAGAAAACCCCACACCCAACGGCAGGTCGGAGTCGGCCCCAGAACAAAGAGCAATCAAGCCCAGCGAAATAAACATAGTAGTTTACTTCATAAAAAGTAGTTAACTTCATAAAAATTCATAACGTTAGTAATTTTCAATATGGATATAATGCCAAGAAATATGTATGTTTAACGTTTCCTTATCCCCTATTTCCTCTAGCTACCCTGACATATTTTACATGTATTAGTACTTTTTGGCAAAATGCTAGTAAATATCATGTTTTGGGTTAAGCACTTTTAAAGTAAAATATATTCCCAATAAGTGTTTATATAAACATGTTTAATGGATATTAAAAGATAAAATGACTTTGCCTACCAGGCTACCTACCTACCCTATTTGTTCAAAGAATCTAAATTCAAACAAGCATATTTTTGGCCAAAGGTTATTTACACATGACAAGCATAATGAAAGTAAATGGGTATGGATGGAAAATAATAATAATCATGATAAATATAAATCTATCAGTGGTAAAACATGACACCC
>MJUU01005802.1:133429-145791 GCA_002080025.1 Modiolus philippinarum
ATATATTTATTCGGAATGCAATGTTTGTATACATTTTTTTAGAGTTCACTGTGGTTAAACAATGGTAAAAGGAAAAATATATTATACGTAATGCACTGTTGAAATGTACAAATAGGGCATCATGAATATCAAACCATTTACTGTCATTCTATTAAAGAGTTATCTCCGTGCAGTTGTTAGCAACAGGAAAATAATATAACTTATTGTTTAGCATTGATGCATGTAATAGATCTAGGTGAGATGAACAAAGTTTTTAATCATGTAAAGTAATGGGCATTAATTCATATATTAGGTCCATTTATAGGCATAAATATATACATCATGTCAAATAATGGGCATTAATATATAAATCATGTACAGAAATGGGCATTGAAATATAAATCATGTCAATTAATGGACATTAATATATGAATGAAGTCAAGTAATGGGCATTAATACATAAATCATATAAAGTAATTGGCAATAATGTATAAGCCATGCACAGTAATGGGCATTAATATATAAATTATGTAAAGTAATGGGCATTAATATATAAATCATACAATTAATTTATGTGTTTTACTAAATAACAACCATCAAATTATAAACAGTTAACATAATGGTCATGAAATTGACTTTGATTTGATGAATAATTAATGGTATTTTCATTATTTCTTACCATTAATTTTTATTTTAATGGCATATTTTAGAAAACCATTAATTAGTTTCTGACAAAAAATAATGGGTAGTTTTAATTGATTTATGACATTTAATGGCATATTAATGGTATTCTAATGAATATTTCATGGAATTTTAATGGTTTCTTCTGCAGAAGTGTTAATATTGTTATTTTTTCAGGTACAATCTTCGAGTATCTCTCCCAGAAGATCTAAAGAGCATGCATATGCAACCCTAAAAAAAGTTTATTAATGTCAAAATTTGCCACAATTTTATAACAATTTTGCATCATATATGAACATGATGGCAAGCTTTGGCCATCAAAGGACTTTCGTGATCTACTTTAATACGAGCTGGTCCATTGGTTTTTAGCTCCAAAAAGATGCAGCAATTTTAAATGACGGAATCTTGTAATTGTTTTTAGAGGGTCTATTGTTTTAGCTATGTACGCTTTTGCAGCACTTTAGGAAAGGCAATATTAAACACATGCAATGACTAAAAATTACAATCCCTGGCCACTATCCTCTAGATAACTGAATAAAATGCACTCATATGAAAGATAAACGTAAACAATGATAAGAACTTGGGACATCCTGACTTGGTACCGGCACAACCAAAAACCAGCGGTACATTTTAACTGGCTTTTGTGTACCTCAACATCTCATATCTCTCTCCCGTTTCTATAGTACAAAGAGTATCATTTTAAGAAATACTTTCAAATGGTTGCCTTCATCGAACTTAATATTAAAAATTCAATAAAAATTTGAACCGACAATCGCATAAAGACTTGATGACAAAACAGTAGTTTTAGAGGGGAAGATCCTGGTGATCATTTCTCATAAGAAAAATTGTAAAAGCATCTCAGGTCCTTGACAATTTTAGATTTGACATATATCTACCAAAATAAAATTGAAAAAAAATCAGAATATAAAATTCTACTATAAATAACAAAATACCAAAGTTACTGCTATAATAATGCAAAGAGTCTGAAAGAATCAAATGCTATAAAAAATCAGCATCAAATATATTTAGTAGCTATAACATCTAGACATATCTATTTAATCTGTTTTTCTTTTTTTTTTTTTTGTATTTTTAGTTTATGTATGCTCTGTAATAATTCATACTGGAAAATGTCTGTTGAAATTTGTTTAGAATAACATGTGACCCTTCGTCCAATTTTGCCTTGTTATATACTCTTAGCCATAAGGTAGCGATCACTGTGATTTTCAGTGGGATTCGTTTTTTTAATCCCAATATTCTACTGAGTATATGCCTGCTTATAAAGTCAAATTTACTTGAATTTTGTTCAGGATTTTAATAACAAAATAATTCAGCTGAAAGTTGGATAAAACGCGATTGAAAAATGCATGACAAAAAGAGGAAACAACCTGCTGAAATAAGTTAAGGATTGAAACCTTGGGAAAAAGATGCAAAGTATGTGTGATGAAAAGTATTTAAGTGAATAGAGGAACTAGTTTGTAACGCGTGTATCCTTCAGGTTTCCGGTACAGTTCATGAACCCGTCTCCTCATACCCGTGGCAAGTCTCTGCGGTCTCTGTTGCGAGATTTGTTGGTTTTCCTGAATCAATGTATTGCGTAATTCGGTAATTTTCTTCAACGGAGGGTGACGTTTATGAATTTTTGTACCCATATAATTTCAAACATGTTCTATAGGAATATTTAAATACCGAAGTTACTTGGAATTTGTTATCTGCATATGCGCATTTCGACAATTTATGTCTCTTCAGTGTAGATAAAATAGGAGTCATGTTTGGACACATAGCAGGCCACGGAAATGTCTTCTGTTCAAGGACGTGATTTACAAAACGCACCCTGTGGGGTCTTGTATTATCGTTAATGAATATCTGTCGATTCAAAAGTTGATACCCTTCAAAATGATGTAAACCATTAGGAAAAAGAATGTTATTCCTGTATTTTAGGCTGTTAACATTCCAACAATCGAAAATAAATTAATCGTATAACCAATAGACGACCTTCTCCAAAACTCGTATTGCCTAAAACATACTCCTGATCATATGCCGTGTTTCATCGTCGCCACACCCACAACCGGCCATTTACTGGTTTCATGAGAAAACGGTTCTCGTCTGATCAGTGAATGCGTTACCGTTGGCGTATATTCCGACCCGTGTGGTCCATGCAAATTGCAGTTTTGCGTCCCTTTGCCTTTGTGTGATTAACGGTCACTTAATTAGCCTCAAAGCTTTGTTCAACCGTCTGTTGACAGTACTTCTGTTTATTTGGACATTTGATTTGACATTGTCAACGCTGCCGGTTAGATATACTAAACGGTTGTTGTAGGGCAAGCCTCCTTAGTAGTCTATCCTTCTCCGTCAGTTGTTTCAACGGGTCGACCTGATCTCTATCGTTCACCACCATTTTCTGTATTATGTAAACGTCGTACTAACCGGCTGATGACAAGAGTGACTTTCATTGAACCTCTCTGCGACATGTTATACCAGCTCCAACCATACCAACAGCTTGAAATCTCTCAGCATTATATATTTTTATTATTAATATTCAGATTTAACATTTATACCTTTTGCGCACGTGCAGCTATCGTTTCAAAAGAAGGGGCGCCAAACTTGGTTTTGAAAACACACTAGGAAGTCAAATTTAAACATTCATTGTTACCCTGTTATTTATCGATCAGGATTAAAAAAATGGGATCATAGACTTCCTTGCGTACATTATTGGTAGAAACTAAAAACTTGAATTTGAATATCTGCACTCAATTTTAGTGGCACCTTACTTATGGTGATGTGTATATATCCACATGCACTGGATTTTTTTAATGAAAAAACTATGTGAGTTTTTGATTATTGTGCTTTATCACATATTATAGTATATATTTTTATCCAAAATTTATAACAGCATAAATACCACTGGAAGTCCATTACATTCCTGCGGCAAAATGATGAAAGACACAGGAAGAAAGGCCATACAGATGCTACCAATGTACTAAAGTTTTCTTTTCGAAGACGAATTTCGAAGAGATAGGACGAAACACACCCTCAAAAATGGGATGTTTGGCTTACATATGGCAATAGGTTTGCTGTTTCATCTGTTTTGAAACATAATGCTAGGGAACAGGGCTATTTGAACTATGTTAAGTATGAAGGTATTAGATATGGAGAAAATTTTCCATGATACTAATAACCCATCCAGAAATATGAAGTCGAAAGATCTTTTATGGAAATGTGTTAAAAGACAGTTAAGGAGATGTAGAAATGTTTGTTATTTTAAGGTTACTTTAATAACTGATAGATGATTGGTTGATTCAAATGTAAGTAATTATTTTTAGCATAAAAAACACAACGCCTGTAAAGAGGGTCTAACACTTGAGTACTAGTCTCACAATAAAACACATCGCTATTGATTGATGTTTCCACGGAAAAAAAATAAAATGTGTGTAACGTGGACTAAGGTTTAAAAAATGAATGTCCATGCCACTCTGAAAGATAGATGCTGTTAAAAATCTGCATATTCATGTCGCATTTTAGTTATCTCTTCCCGTTCAAATTTAACTCCTTTTATTTTGGCTTTAATATTTAGACCCATGTTAGATCTTTTTGGTAATTTGTTTTCTATTAACTTTTATATAAATTTCGGTATATAGATTTCCAAATGTTTTGATTTGATATTCACTGATTAGACATATGCCGTCGAAATGCGCATATGCAGAAACATGCGCATATGCAGAAACAAAAATTAACAGTAACTTCGGTGTTTTGTTATATATAACTATTTTTACCTCTAAAAATGCCAGATGCTGTATGTTGTTTTGATTTTACATTTCATCGAGTTTTTAATGTAAAAATTGTCGTTTCAAGTATAATAATAAAATAAACTTTCGTACTCTCATCTTTTATATTATAACAAACGATATAGGAAATTAAGGTCACAATGCAGCGTGTAGTACATGTATCAAGGAAGGTGAATATGTGGCGTAATCGCAAAAAAAAAAAACAAAAAAAAAAAACAAAATACTGAAGTTACTGCACTGATGTTTTATTTCATCACACATTGATTGATTCATTTATTTGTTGGAGTGTAACGTCCAGTGAGCAATATTGGCTAAATAAGGACGAGAACAAATCAATTAATTAAAAATAATGTAAGTAAAAGTAGAAAGAAACAAGGTTGAATTGTATTGCAAGGCAATTCAGAAGTCCCCTACCGGTGGAAAATTATTATTATACCAGCATAAATAGTTAAAGAAAAAAGTTTTCTGAGGTTAAGGCCCAGAATCTATCAAAATCAGTGGACCAGAAGAAAGCTTGACCTTAATCTGTAACTCCTGGTGGTAGACTCAAATAGCAATTATCAGCTTAATATCTGGAACAGTTTAGAAAAAAAGTCCGGAAAACTTATATATTACCCATATTTTCTAGTCCAAAGCCAATAACTCCGTCAAAGATCAATAGACCAGAGCAAAACTCAAACTTGATCTGTATCTCAAAGTGGTAGACTCATAAAGCTTAATATATCGAACGTTTAGAAAAAAAAGCCCGGAAAACCTATATTTTACCAATATTTTTCCAAGTCAAAGGCCAATAAAAATCAATGTACCAGAAACAAACTCAAACTTGATCTGTATATTATAGTGGTAGACTCACATAGAAATATCAGCTTAATAGGAAAAAAAAGTCCGGAAAACCTATATTTTACAAAATTTTTCTAAGTCCAAGGCCTATAACTCCGTTAAATATCAATGGACCGGAAGCAGCTTCATAATTGATCTGTAACTCATAGTTGTAGACTCATAAAGCAAATTTCAGCTAAATATCTGGAACAGTTAAGAACAAAAGTCCAGAAAACCTATATTTATCAAAATTTTACATAACTCCGTCAAATATCAATGGACCGAAACCGAATTCGAATTAGATCTGTAACTCAAAGTGGTAGACTCACATAGCAAATATTAGCTTAATATATTGAAAACCTTTATTTTACCAGAATTTTCTAAGTCAAAGGTCCATAACTCTGCCCAAAATCAATGAACCGGAAGCAGACTCAAACTTGATCTGTAACCCATTATGGTAGACTTACATACCAAATTTTTGATAAATATCTCCTATAGTTTGGGAAAAAATCCGGAAAATTGAGTGTGACAGACTGACGGAGACCCCTTTCGCGAAGCCGGTAGGGACTAATAAAGGTTGAATTGATCACAACCATGGCGACAAAAATTTTGATTGCCACTTGAAAAGGAGAGAAATGGGTAGGGACGGGAAATTTAGCCTGCTATGCGAAACCTATTGCGTCTTCTCTCTTTAAAGAAATATAGAAATGATCTTTATACTCCATGAAGCATGGCGTTGTTTCACATAATTTGGCTACAATGGTTCTGCAGTCAGGCTTTTCCAATTATGACCCAACTTACCCGAATAAAGAGATCATTACTCTATCCACCAATTGGAGACGCACAAGGCATCTCTGTATCTTTTTAAAAGATATAGCCAACTATACAGATTAAATAAGCAATTATTTAGAGGTAGAAAGGATCGTCTCTGTTGTTAACTGCGAAGTAGCTAGTACTGAAATTCCAAATTCAAAAGTTTATGAACACAAATAAAGTTTAATTCATGGTAGCTTCGGCATTTGGTCATAAATTACCACTAGGTCGATGCCTCTGTTGGTGGACT
This sequence comes from Modiolus philippinarum, assembly GCA_002080025.1. Taxonomy (NCBI): domain Eukaryota; kingdom Metazoa; phylum Mollusca; class Bivalvia; order Mytilida; family Modiolidae; genus Modiolus; species Modiolus philippinarum. Next base: position 139,754 of record MJUU01005802.1, read on the forward strand.
GTTAGCCCCCGGGGTTATTAACCATATCATAGCCAGTACATTTGTGTTGCCCTGATAACCGATTTAATTTGGTAACTTGCAATATCAAAATTTAAGAAATTTTGCAGAAAACTCCGAAGTATCTCCCTTCTCCATTGTTTTGTATTTAGCTGACTTTAACTTTCTGTTTAGATCATATTCATTTGCTAATTTGTATCGGGTTTTACAAATATTTCGGTGTATCAATTCCCAAATGTCTTTACTTGATCTGCATTGAAGATACATGTTTGTCGAAATGGCCATATGCTTAAACTATTTTTTTTGCACTCTGAGACCCCCATTTTTTGTTCAAAATTTGATTAATACATCAAAAAAGACTCCTGATAAAAATTATCAGGATTGTTGTGGCTTTTGCTAGTGCCGGTACCAAGTCCGGCTGTCCCGAGTTCCTATCGTTGTTTACGTTTGTCTTTTGTCTAATTTGTGCTTTTCCTGTGTAGTTCCCTAGCAGATTGTGGCATGTAATTATAATTTTCAGCAGTTGTAGGTGTTTTCTGTTGTCCCTTTTATTTCATTTAAAAGACAAATTTTAATACATTGTCTATGGAAAGTCAAGAGGGACTAGGCTTCCCTCCAACATTTCAAATACAAGAGCACAATGACTTATCAATATTTTTGCTCGAAAATATCTGTTTTGGAACCGTACAATATCTAAATTTTTGTTAATTTTGTAGAAAACTAAGGAGTATCTCCCTCATGCAAAGCTCTGTCCTTAGCTGATTTTGGCTTCACATTTAGATCATATTGGTTGTTTGTTCTCTATCAGTTTTTACATATCTTTTGAGTTTATTGTCTTCCAAACGATTAGATTTAATCTGCACTGAAGAGACATAAATTGTCGAAATGCGCATATGCAGAAAGTAAATTCACAGTGACTTCGGTATTTAATTATTTGACACTGTTCTAACACTACGAACCATTAATAAATAATTTTTCAAATTCTGAACATGAGAAGTGACCCACCTTAATATATTGTAATGCTCTTTGCTAAATTCTAGGTTTATGCCTAAAATATACTTTTTATTGTCTAGAGGAATACTGACGTCAGACTAGCTTTTTGGGAAGCTAATACTTGTTTTACATATTAAGCATCGAAAATTCTGTTGCAATAACTTAAGTCGACATAACAATATTGTAGACCGCTATGCAATATCTGTTTCAGTGATGCTAACATACCCTCTCATTTAAAGCTTAAGATTGTCGTTTCTTCTTTCGGATTTGACATGGTGTATTTGAAGAAGCATGAGCTGCTTACTCTACCGATGCACCTGACCTCACCCACGGTTTTCGATTGGTTTCGGGCTGTTCATCTTTCTGTTTGAGTGTTTCAATACTTTTCTGTTCTGTGGCGCTCTCGTGCTATGTCACTGTTTCTTTGTTTAACCGATTTTGCCATTGTCCTTGGTTTTGTTTTGACTGACGGTTCGTTTTTTTTACTTACTTCAGAGAAAACATTTAACTGGGAATGGTTTCTGTTATGAAAGTTGACATCTTCAATTTTGGTATTTGAACGAGTTTAATGATCTGAGTAGAGCGTTAGCCTCTAGATAACGGAATTACTGCAATTTTATGGCTACTCGATCAAACAGCAGCGGAAATATAGTCGCCTGATATCGGATTTATCCATGACAAGTTATAAAATAGACATAATTGCTTGATACTTTTACATGATTCCACGAAATTAATGTCGAATAAAATCACAACTGTATTGCATTTCTAGCCCAGATATCAAAAATTATCACTCATTGTTTAAATTAGATACCGGTTAGACTTTACGTATTATTACCTGACCACCCTGCACTAACAGAGTATTATTCTGAACAGCTTTATCTTGAATCTCTTGCTAGACAACATTTATGTTCGTTTCGGCAACATTGTTTATCATCAGGTCATTGGAATCCCCATGGGTACTAATTGTGCAACTCTCATTGCAGATCTTTTTCTGTTCTGTTGCGAACGGGACTTCATGAAAAAAAAACTACAAAACGGAACTGTACCAAATAGAGATAAACTTATTTCCATTTTCAATAATTATAGCAGGTACATTGCCGATATCCTTACTATTGACAATCCCCAGTTCTTAGATTATGTCGACATCATTTACCCACAACAACTGAATCTTAATAAAACAAACAATATTCAAGGATGTCAAACCAATCAGAACAAAGAGAATGCAAAACACGGAAAAAATTAAATGTTGCACAGCGGCCTCCAATTCATGGTCGTCTGACTTGAAAATGATTCTAAATACTGCCTTTTCTGGATCTAACTATCATTATTGACTCTGGTAATATAAAAACTAAAATTAGTTGAGATATATACACACTAATGATAAAAAGGGTGATTTTGATTTTATTATTACTAATTTTCCCTTTCTTGACGGCGACGTTCCCTTCGCTCCATCCTACGGGGTGTATATATCTCAACTTGTACGAATCCCTCGTATTTGTTCTACACTTGATGATTTTCTAATGAGCGTAACCTTACTCTCATATCCAAACTTTTACAACAAGGTTTCATAAATTATTAAATACTTTAAAGACGTTTTACAGAAGACATGAACATTTGATATCTAGATATGACGTTACTCGCATGCAGCTTATTACAAAGGGTATTTCTCAACCTCGATTTTATGGAAATGTCAAAAAATGCTAGAAACTGATAAATAATCCTGAAAAACTGGGACGTAATTTATATTCTTTACGTAATAGTGGATATTAACGAGATATTCTGCACTAATCCGTGAAATTGGCTTTGGATTCCAGTGACCTGAAGACTTTACATATATACTGGCCTCTCACTGATACTGCCGATGTCTACCGAAATACATCCGTGAAATTGGCTTTGGATTCCAGTGACCTGAAGACTTTACATATATACTGGCCTCTCACCGATACTGCCGATGTCTACCGAAATACATGACGACTTTTTACTAAGGAGTATCTCCCTCGTGCATATCCCTGTCCTTAACTGAATTCTGGATTTTATATTTAGACCATTTTAACTATTTGTTCTCTATCAGCTTTCACATGTTTTTCAGTTGATGGACTTTCAAATGTTTTGGTTCGATCTACATAGATGAGACATAAGTTGTCGAAATGCGCATATGCAGAACATAAATTAACGGTAACCACGGTAGTTTGTTATCTATTAACAAAAGCCTTCGGGGAAATTTGAGTTTGATGATTTTTCTTCCGTATTGCGACAGTGTTTTATCAGCAGACTAGGTTCCTTGAGCTAGCCGGTAGTTTAGCGACGAGCACTCTTTGACCCATCTTTCTAAATTACGTTTTGTCATGTGCTTTTCTTTTCCAAGATAGTGGTCATTGAGTAAATAGTCTACCTGTATTGGGTTTTATTCGCATGTTTATTATACTATAGGGAAACGAGATAGAGAAAGGGGAGGTTTGGGTACCCGTAAACCGGTTTAACGCTACCACCGGCTTTTGCTAGTGCCGGTACCAAGTCTGGCTATCCTGAGTTCATATCGTTATTTATGTTTGTCTCTTGTTTTCATTATTGTTTTTCTAGTACAGTTCGCTTCTAAATTGTGGCATGTGATTGTAGTTCCCGGCCATTGTAGGTGTTTATTTACTGTTATCCTGTTTTTGTAATTTGGAGTACCAAACCGATTAGATCTCTTGACTGACCCCTGGAAACCTTTCAGATGCCAAGATTGATTGATCGATTAGTCCAGTTAGCAATATTTCAGCTATATTAGGACTACTGATTAATTAGTTAGAGTAAAACTTCCCATCAGCAATATTTCGGCAATATCAGGACGAGAAAAAATTAAAAATTCATAACAAATGAAAGATAACTTGGTAAATACAAAACGATTTAATTTATAAACGGTTGACCTCAGTCATCGTACCTAAAGTATTACGGGCGCGATAATCGCAAGGGTAATCGCCTCCCAAAACTAGAACATACATGTATGTACATACAACAATTCAAACAAATATAAGTAAGAGAAGAAACAAAGGCGGAAGCCACTACCGGAAGAATGAATTTTGATTACCAGTAGAAAAGGGGAGATATGGGTAGGGGCAGGAAATTTACCCATTCATACGCGTCCCAGTGACTCTGCTCTCTTTAGACAGTTTAGAAGGGGTCTATTTTCTGCATGGAACGTGACCTGACTACCCCGCATAGACATGGCATTCCCTTATCCACCAACTGAGGACGTGCCCGGCAGCTCTGTAAGTAAAAGAAGAAAGAAATACAGATGGAAGGGACACCCGGGGCAACGAGTTTTGATTCCCATTTGAGAAGGGTATAATGTGAAGAGGTCGCACTTGAAATAAAAAAATCATAAAGTTATTGGTGGATATATATGCGACAAAAATGTAGGAGCGATTATAAAAAATGCATCACGAAAAAGCCTGTTATGTGACAAGGAGTTGGGATGTTCAGTTCCTTTCATTAGAATAATACACTTCGTGTCTGTTCCATTTGAATCGTCGTAAAATGAGTTTGCGTTGTTGAAAATGGATATAAAATCGGATGAAGCTCTACAAGGTGTTTTGCTCTTTGTAATATTGCACTTATGGTTTTTTTTTCTGGACAGATTTTTTTTTTGCACAGGCAAATTAGCATTTGTGGATCCATATGTGGAGCCGTTGCCATAGGAACACGAAGTGTTCCGACAGATCATGAAGTGTTGGCGAACCTGCCCCTATACTACTCTGAGCAACCCCTGATTTTTTAACTTTATTTAAGTCAATTATGACATATGATATATCAAACAAGGGTAAATCGAGGTCACTGAATCGATTGGTGCAAGTTTTAAAGCCCTAACTTCGATTGTTAACGAGATATTGGTCCGAACAGCGGCCCTAAGTCGGACCTAATTTGAAATAGTTGTACTATAGGCATATCATATATAGATTCGGGGTATCTTTATACTTCTAAAGCGTTTGGTATAAGTGTTGGGATGTTTTGAAGTAGTGTTATAGAGATATCGCCACCTTTAATTTTGAGATCGGCCCTAGATCGGTCCTAATTTGAAATATTAGTATTATAGACATGTAATATATGGATTCGGAGTAAATGTGTACTTTTAAATCGTTTAGAGTAGGTGTTGAAAGGTAAATGAGGCCTATTGGGTAGTAATCGGCCTTCGAAGTGAGATCGGTCCTAACTCGGCCCCAATTCAGCCTTAAACCGTACTATTGGTAATAGGGTCATAAGATATATCAAACTAAGATAAATAAACGCATGTAAAATGATTGGTATCAGTTCTAAAGTGCTATGGCGTAGTGGTAAGAAGTTATTGGCCTTTGAAATGACATCGACCCTTACTCGGTCCCAATTCGGCCTTTAACCGTGCTATTGTTAATAGAGTCATATATGAAATTTTGGTAAATCAACGCATCTCAAGCGATTTGTATAAGTTTTAAAGTGCTATGTGAAGTAATTGGCCTTAATTTCCAAATCGGCCCAAACTCGGCCTCAATTCGGCCTAAAATCGTACGTATTTTTTCACGTGTTTAAACAAAATTTTTTTTTTCAAAATTAACATCCGCCGTACGCGGTCCCGGCTTATGAATAGGCCCGCAGCATCCTCTGAGCTTGGAGTATGAGTCTTCCTAACAGAGGACCCCGAGGGAACCCCGGGATATAGAAATAGGGCCTAGTATCTCCGGCTTGCGGGTGTGACCCCTCCTAAACGGAGGCTGACCCCGAGGGTCCCGGGATATAGAAATAGGACCCATTCCGTGGTTGTGCGGGATCGATAAATACACAACCCATCTTTCGGATGGGATGTAAACTCAGGTCCACGTGTTGGAAGAAACGCCACGCTTCCTGCACGATAAAGAACCCTTGTAGCAAGCTCTTTTGGGGTGGTCCGTAGGTGATCGGCTACAAGGCTAAATTCCCCGCCCTTGACGATTTCACCCTACTTTTCCAGTGACAGTCAGAATTTCTCGTCCCATGGCCCTTTCCACACCCCAAATTGATTATTTATTAACAAACTTGTTCTCGTCTTGATATAG
>MJUU01005803.1:11562-27782 GCA_002080025.1 Modiolus philippinarum
GGACGAACTTTGGAATGAACTCATCCCTCTCATCTTACTGAACATTTCTACAAAGTTCCGGTAAATTCTGCAATATAGTTCTTAGATATTTAATCCTCAGTTTATTGGAGGAAGAGTAATAATAATAATAATAACAACAAGAGGCTCTCAAGAGCCTGTATCGCTCACCTGGGTCATATGCAACACTATTATTCCAAGTTAATGGTCCATCTTTGGTGGTGTATGTACAGAAAAATCAGAAACTTTTCATAAAATTGAATTAAAATTGTTCCAGCAGTTTCAGAGAAGATTTTTGAATGCAGTTTCCAAATTTAAAGGGCCTATGTTAATCTACATTCCCTGCTGGCAGCTATTTAACATAAAACTTTGTAGAGGGTCACCCAAGTACTATCATATCAAAATTCTACTGAAATTGTTCAAGCAGTTTCAGAGCAAAAGATCTTTTTATGCATTTCCCGTTGGGTCCTATGTTAAAATAAGTTTTGCCAATGGTGGCCATGTTGGAAGACAGATCATCACCAAAGTAACAAACTTGGTCAAAATCTCACAAGTTTCATTTATGCAATGTTTAAACTGAATCCATTCAGTGGTTTTCTACTATATCTTAGTATGCATTTTCCCTTAGGGTCCAGTTCATTACTGGTGGCTATATTGGATGGTGGATCAGCACCGAAGAAACAACACTTGGTCAGCTTCTCATATTAAGCATCATTTATGCAAAGTTTTGTTTAAATCTATTCAGCAGCTCTCTAGAAGATCTTCTGTTAAATTAAGTTCACAGCTGGTGACACTTGGTCAGCACCTGACAGGCATCATTCATGTCAGGTTTGATTTAAATTCATTCAGCAGTTCTCTAGAAGATCTTCGTGCGCATTCCCATAGGGTCCAATGCTGTGGGTCATATACGATGAAAGATCGGCACCTAAGTACAAATGCTTAGTCAGCATCTCAAAAGCATTATCAATGCCAAGTATGGGTTAAAGAATTTCAGTGGTTCTCAAAAAGAAGTTCTTTTGTATGCATTTTACCATTGGGGCAAATTTGAAAATTTAGTTCCCAGCTGGTGGCCGTGTTTGATGACAGATCGGCACCAAAGTAGTGACACTTGGTCAGCACCTCATAAGCATCATTCATGCCAAGTTTGGTTCAAATCCATTCATTTGTTCTCAAGAAGAAGTTCTTTGTCTTTATATGCATTTTCCAATTGGGTCCAATGTTAAAATTAAGATTCCCACCGGCGGCCATGTTGAATGACAGATCGGCACCAAAGTAACAACACTTGGTCAGCACCTCATCAGCATCATTCATCCCAAGTTTGGTTCAAATCCATTTGGTGGTTCTCAAGAAGAAGTTCTTTAAATGAATTTTCCCATTAGGTCAAATAGTAAACTAAGTTCCCCGCTGGTGGCTATCTTGGAAGAGGTCGGAAAACTTGACCGTTTTCGATAAAATATAGTCCTTAACATGCTCAACATTTTTGCAATTTAAACTTGACCTCTATCTCAAAGCGTTTTTGAAATATAGGACAAAAAGTATACCAATAAAGGGCCACAACTCGTATACAGGTACTTGGATTTTCTTAAAAATTTCCATGTGGGTAGATCTTAACATGCTGAACATTTTTGCAATTTAAGTTGAACCTCTATCTGCTACAGTTTTTTTAATAAAAAATAAAAAACATCAAAATTTTGAAAATTTTACGGAAAAAGGGCAATAACTCTTAGACGGGTCATCAGATTTTCTTCAAACTTCCAACATGGGTAGATCTTCTTATGTTGATCATTTTTACCACGTCAGATTTTTGATATCTCTAACGGTTTTTGAGTTATTTGCCAAAAACTGTAATTTACCCCTATGTTCTACTTTTAGTAACGGAAGCCATGTTGGTTGACCTAAGACATACAAAATAAAAATTTAAAACCAGATACCCTAGTGATGATTCAGTTGAAGTTTGGTTTTATTTGACCCAGTAGTTTCAGAGGAGAAGATTTTTGAAAGTGAGCTAACGACGGACGGACGACGGACGCCAAATGATGGCAATAGCTCACCCTGGCATAGCCAGGTGAGCTAATAAGAAAAAGACTTCGTCTTGGGTGACATAAAAAATAAAAGAAAACAGAACAATACCGCTTACGTCCGCGGCGATATAAATACCAAAAGGAATAAAAAGAAGGAGTCGCACTTAATATATGATTTTAAGCAAGAACGTGCTGATAAATTTCAAATCTTGCAAATATCATTTTTTAATGTAGGACGGAAGTCCTTTGTGATTTAAGCATGGATACATCAATATTATGCACTGGATAAATAGAAAACGGGGTTTGGGAGATGAGGGGGTTATGATTAGAGGAATTTAATATTATATAGTGTTGAGAAGTGGGAGGATGGCAGGCGCGGGAGATTAAGACAGTGGGCTTAGATTTCAGAAAAAGAAGTTGTAAGATTTGAATTGGGGGTTGCAGAGTGTGGGTTATTAAAGTGGATAAAAAGAAGGTCGAGGAGTATGAATACTTGTCCACCCCTAATCATAGCTAACCTTCGTATTTACTTTTCTAACGAAGTCAGTCCGGGAAGTCATTGAACCCGTTTTCTTAATATTTCAGAAAACTGAAATTTTTGTGCTGATAAACAATGAAATGATATGAAGGAAAATAAATAAAAAATGAGGAAAACTCGAATTAAAAATGGGAAAATACCAACCGCACTGCCGTATAATCTAGGAGTCAACAAACATTTAACCTTAAGGGTTTTATGGTTTTCATACCCTGCCTCACAAAGTCGTAGGGTATAATGTGAAAACCTGAGTTATGTGTCCGTTCTTGAGTTCTTCTGTCTGTCTTTCCGTCCGTTTCCGTCGAAGGTTCCCCCATGATAATATGTTTAAGAAATAACGTTGCGTCTTAAACTCCGTTTTAGTTCTTTAAAACAAAAGTCATGCCAAGTCTAAGTTAAACTCAAAGGTATAGTTGGTTCTAGGACTATGCCCTTTAAAGTTTCATTTTTTTTTACTATCCTCACAATAACTTTTGAACGAAACCAGGTTGTTTACAACTGAACATTCTGCACTCTATCAACACTTTTTTGAAAATGTTTATGGTCATAACATTGTTCACAGCCCTAAAATGTAAGAAAAACATGACACTAAAGTGATAAATGTGATTAATTATAATCAAATGGCATGATTACTATACGAGTTCGGGATTGCCACTTCCCAGTTATAATCTGTTGTCAGTGATAACTATATCTGTTGTTTGTGATAGCCAAAAAAAGTGTTGCCTCTGAAATAAAATGACGATTTCGTCCATATGAGGAGGTAATTGAATGACAGTTTTTGATATATAATAAATAAAGACCTATATTTTTTATATGTATTAAAATACTAAAGCTAATTTCCGTATTATTGCAAAATTAAACTATTTTTCGGACGATCCCGTGTAATAATCTTTAAAAATGTACTTTAATTCAGCGAAAACTCCCGATCTATGATACTTCATACAGTAGTATTTGACTCATATGTTGACCTATACATATAAAATAAATAGCAAAAACAATGGAAAGGTTCAATGGGACATAAAAAAAAAATATGATACAACAAAAGACTTACGGTCTGTCACTGCAAACTTGTTTACATATCTGTAGATGTGATAGCCACTGTAGATGGGATTGCCGGTAATAGGGTGTGGTTAAGAACACATTATATTTCATTATATTTAACTATATCGGACTACAACAATATTACCTTGCAAGCATTAGTAAAAAAATAATAATAAATAGAGGTGGTCGAGTAACGTATCAATCGAAACTTGTTAATCAAACATGAAGACAACATTATGTAATATTTGTTCACCATAATTTTACTACATTCTAATAATTGTATCGTTTTTTTCTTTATTTCAGCTCAAGATGAGCCCTGTAAATTTCAATTGTGACACCTGTGGGAAAGCTTTTAACCGGAAGTCTAGTTTAATTCGCCATCAAAAGACAATACATGGTACTGAGCGATACAAATGTTCAACCTGTGGAGTAACCATATGCTCGTCACGTGACAAAACAACATAAAACCAAGCAAGTGATCAAGTCGGACCATCCATATTGGCTAGACAGATGTATCCCACAAATCCAAAGAAGTTTATGCTCAAGTATACCGAAGCTACTAAACGGCCTTATGGATGTTTATTTATAGATTTGAAACAAAAAACACCAGACGAGGAAAGGTTGAAGGCAAATATATTCGACGATAACCGCGGTAATGTACTCTGCAAAGCACACAATAATATGGTAGGTGGTGGCATAAACAACTTTATAAACAGAGAACAAACACATTCAGATCAGTTTGAACACGGTAATCGAAACGAACAGACGTATACCCCAGAAGAAGCAAGACATAAAGCTATTACTCAACAGGAAGATAACGAATTAGTACAATCAATAGGCAAGAAACATATTTTTGAAAACATGCCTTCTTGTGATGATTGTGGATTGGTATTTGAGAGTGTATATGACCTTGCCAGACACATGAATCGCTGGTGTCTTGAAGGCAATGGAGTTAAGCGTAAAAGAGATGACGATGATGATGATCTACCCCAAACGAAATCCAAAATAGAAATAGAAGACGATGAGGATGTAGCTTTCATTCAGTTAGCAGGACTTGTCAGAGAAGCTAATGAAGAGTTATGGGAAACTAAAGTCAACAAATATATAAATGATGGTTTGGAGAAAAAAGAAGCCGAACACAAGGCCAATAATAAATTAAAAGAGGAAGACATGAATCAGTTTACGTCTAAATATGGAAGTTTGCTTCGATACTTACGTCTAAATATGGAAGTTTGCTTCGATACTTTTTACAGCTCCAAAGTGGGAAAATACATTCTAAAATCATGACACTAGTGGAAGAATTGGTCAGTGAAGGTGTTGACTATGCAAAAGCTATTAAAATAGCAATACGAAAAAATAAACATTATCTCGAAAGTTATTTGGAGGACGTAATTGATGAGAATGAAGGAAGTGATGACGAGGAAAGTGAAGAAGACGGGGAGGACGATGAAGAATTATAAATATATATATATATTTTCAGATGCTCAAATGATGTCATTTTATTCCAATCCTTCATGATGGTTACATGGGAACACTATCTTAAAGAAATCTACTATGATCCATCAAGTCCAGCTAGTTTTGCGGGGCCAGACAAATTATATAGATTCGTTCGCCGACAGGGGGAATATGTGCTCAGTAAATACAAAATTAGAAAATGGTTACAACGACAAGAACCATATAGCATGCAAAGACCACTGAAGAGGTCATTTAAAAGAAATAAAGTCATGGTCACTGGTTTAGATGATCAGTGGGACGTAGATTTAATGGACATGTCTAAATTTGCAAAGTATAATGATGGATATAACTTCATTTTTGTTGTCATTGACATCTTTTCGAAATACCTGTGGTTACGACCTTTGAAGGATAAGAAGGGCGAATCTGTTGCAAAAGCATTACGAGACATACTAAATGGTAATAGATTTCCAAATAGAATTAGGTCGGATAAAGGACAGGAATTTAGGTCAAGATCTGTAGAGGCTTTACTTGACAAAAACACATCCAACATTTATTTGCACAGAATACGGATATTAAAGCCAATTTTGTAGAAAGAGTCATCAAAACCATCAAATCGAAAATATACAGATATTTTACTCATAAACAGTCGTATACTTATGTAAAAGACTTACAAAACTTTGCCGATAGCTACAACACAACATTTCATAGAAATGTGACTAAATCTTAAGAAACTAATCTATGGTGGAAGATGTATTGGCCAAAGAAAGTAGAACCGCAACGGAAGGTAAAGATGGTGAGAAAACCCTTTCGTTTTAAAGTTGGCGATAATGTTAGAATAACGTTCGTTAGAAATCCTTTTACTCGAGAGTATGACGAGAAATGGACTGGTGAAATATTCAAGATATCCCAACGTCTTCTTCGAGATGGATTAGCTTTATATAGAGTTAAAGATTTTAAGGATGAGGAAATAAAAGGAACATTCTACCAATCAGAATTACAAAAGATAGACGTTCGAGACGAGGATTTATGGAAAATAGAACAAATATTGAAGACCAAAGGCAAGGGCTGTAACAAACAATATTTCGTTAAGTGTTACATTGGCGAAAAAATTCAACTCCTGGGTACCGGCTGCAGATATAAACCGTATTTGATTTGTTTATTTTATAAGAGAGTAAACTACCCTGGAAAGACTTACTTCAGGTCTCGGCAGTTTACGCCCCTGCACGAAAGATAGCATACTGTTGGCCCTTTCGTGAGGATGAAGATACTGTCGGGTGGTAGACAACTCTCTTTTCTATATCTCAATATATAAATGGTTAGACATAACTATATGTACATATACTGTAAAGGCACTGTGTGGATGGCTCTCCGACCCACATTGTCTATATTGACGGGGACATTAAAAATATATTCTTTCATAGACTCTCTTATTGTATGAATAAAAAGCATGCATGGTATACACACATCAGATAAATAGTAATAATAAAACAACTAAACATTTAAACCCAAGAAAATACTTGAATACATTCCAATATAACACCATTAAAAAACTCATGATGCACGTGGAAGAAATGCTATGACTTTCATAAAACAGCTTCACACAAAAAAAAAATAAAATAAAAACTAATGGATGTCATATTAACCATAAAAGTCCAACAAAACATAGCAGAGCGTAAAACATCACAATTAAAACAATACTATTAGTATATGTTATCTGGATTTTGACATCTGTATATCGTAAAATATCATCCCGTGAGCCAGAATATGAAGCACAGGGGCGAGTGAGCGCAGCGAACGAGCCCCAAGCTTCATATTCTGGCGAGCGGGGTGATATTTTACAATATTCCAGCGTTCAAAATTCAGATAACTTGTTTATCGTCTTTTATTTCTTATTTCTATACAATAATTTATTAGGTTTTGTATCAAATTTTCCCAAGGTTGCGCGGGAAACGAGGTTCATTCATTTTTTTTTTTTAAAAATGGGAAATGTTTTGTTGTTATTTTATGACTTAACAATATTTTTTGTCGGCTAACGTTATTAAATTTAGATCTTTTTGATCGAACCATGTTAGCAAATCGAAATAAAGTCGGTTTTTTCATTGCAGAACTTCTCATTGTTTACATTTGTCTTCGAGTTCCTAGGCACTTTTATGACGTCACAATGTAAACAAAATGGTGGCTCTGCTGAAGTTATCAGCGACCTAGTTTCTGTATATTTTCGAACGTCTCGTTTTTATTTTTGTGTATTGGTGACGGTAATTTGTTTACAAAATTAAAATCGGAAAATATAATAGATTCTTTATGCAATTAAGATTTATTTCTTGCGAAACGGATAAAAAGGATATTGCTTGTCAAACATTGGGAGAATTGGCTTGATAAGTCCAGGTCAACCTCTTGATAAGTTCGGGTCAACCGGATATGGCTTTTGTGGAAGGGCTCTGCAGGCTGAGATAGGCGGAGGGAAAGACGATAATCTGTTATATCAAGTCATATATATATATTCATAAAACAAAATATCGAAGTTACTGTGAATTTAGATTCTGCATATGCACATTTCGACAGTTTATGTCTTTCAGTGTAAATCAAATCAAAACATTTTGAAATCCATAAACTGAAATACGTGTAAAAGCTGATACTTCCGGTACGCAATTTCCGGTCACGTGATACTTCAGGGACGCCGTTTCCGGTCACGTGTTTCCGGTGTGTCATTTCCGGTCACGTGATACTTCCGGATGTGACGTCATTGCACCACCCGACTGGGTGGTGCAACTGCCGTAGAATCATGGTTTTTTCAGTACTACCAGTCACCCGTTGAATATTTTCATCACGACAGTAAATTATGTAAGGAATTCGCATATTACCTCTTCTTGGAGGCAAGTTTAATCTCTTTTTAACTACAAAGTAAACTGGGAATTGAATGACGTTTTCACTAAATATTGTATTTGTTTATATCTTTTGAAATCTTGACATTTTGTCGATTGTTTATTTTCGTCGCCATGCTGTTAATTTGTTCTGAAAAAGTTTTGAACACAGAAGAGCTTTTCTAGAAGGGAGATAATTTTATACCACTAGATTTCCCGCTGTCACGATGTTAGCTATTTAGCCGATGATAATATATAATATTGTGACATTCTTCATTAACTAAATTACATTTTTTAATAAGTCATTAGGATCCCGAATCCTCCCAGGGCATATCTGGATATCTCAATTTGTCCTAATAGAAATTGGAATTTCAATTTACACTGGATAAAAACCAGGGCAAATCAGAATTCCAATATGTCCTAGGAGAAATCAGAATTCCAATTTGCCCTAGGAGGATTCTGGATCCTCCCGGATTCCAATTTGCACTGTAACATATATATATATATATATTTCAATCAGAATTTTTTATAGCCATATGAATTTTCTGTATGCAATTTCCATTTCACAATCGGACACCCGACCCTACGTCTTGTTGATTTTAAGCCGTGTGTTACGTTGAATTGGCTTTGTAGGTGTATTTTGTCTGTCTGTCTGTACGTCAAGCGGGTCGTTCCTACATTTGCATAGATGATGCGACTTTAATTTATGTCAATATGGGTCTCTTTGTTATACCATGCAATGTTCTTACAAAAAAATGAAATAATTCTATCAAAATTGATGAGGATCTGCAGAAAAATATATTATCAAAATAATTTGATTCGAGAAATCCAAAAGTTCTACTGATTGCATCGGTGAATGAGTGATGCAAAAAATCTTCAAAGTGGTATATCTAAGTACTAAATATCTCCTCTTTTCAGATGTCTTTCTTGTGTCCTTCAAACAATCATATTGCCTCACATTACATGTAATATTAGTGGGTTTGTCCTTTTCTTCTGTTCTTAGTGACATAAAAATACTGATTGTTCACTGTTAATAAAAACGCCATTTTTGTTTATTAATAAAACGAAAAATTCAAAATTGTGCATTAATTGGATCCAAAATGTCAGAATTCTACCTATTTATCTTAAAATGTTATACATTTATCATTTCTCCTAAAATAATCAAAAACTTTTTTAGTTTTAGTTTCAGTAATAATCCGGATTTCTCCCTAACAGTATGTCCAGTATGAATCTGATTCCTACAAGAAATTAAGTTGGATCCAGAATCATCCTAGTACAAATCAGGGTATCTGAATTTCTCCTTGAATCAGGTATAAATCAGAATTCTAATTTATCACAGTAGAAATTAGAATAATAATTTGTACTTGAAGGATTCTTGATCCTACTGGATTCCAATTCATACTCTAAAATATTCATATACACATGTTTCAGATTAATTGTGCTGATATGGTAAGATGAGGTATGTCTTCTCTATCCCCAATGTTACGTATGTATGAATATAAGTTTTATTGTACTATGTTGCACATTTCGCGCCTTCGTTTGCAAGTAAAATTATCTTGAATCTTGAAATAAAGATTTAACAAGTTATCAGTTATGCCGGTCCTTTACTTCATGTTGACTTGCTTCCAAAATGTATTGTGACATGGATGTTTGTCAGATTTTTCTCTTTTTTTTACTCAAGAGTATAATAACCTCAAATGTGATATGCAACCTCTACATCATAAGATGTATAAAACTTCTTATTGTCAGTCATGTTCTTGTAACAGACGTAAAGTTGAATCGATCACATAATGCAGCGTTGCATTATTTTTTGCCATTAGTTGGCAATATATTGTAGTAGTCGAGTGGGAGTGTTTTTTGCCCACCACAGAAACCTCTTGTTATATAAGCATTGGTGATGTTACCAAAGGTTGGGAGTGAATTAGCTGAAGAGTCTTCAAGTTTGTAACGACCCACAGAATTTACCTCTTCAGCATGTTTCTTTATCTTCAAGATAAAAGAATATAAATGCATTTACATACCACATCTTTTTTAGAAAGCTGTTGATAATTGATTTTTCGAACATTCGAAAGATCCACTTAATGTAGAAACAGCTTTTAAAACACATATAGGAGAAATAACTTTAAAATTACACTAGAAGACAAACCAAAATCTTGCAAAGCAACAAACATTCCAAATACCATTGAATACAGTTAGTGTCGATAAAATCATCCAAACTCAAAATTTTGAAGGTAACTTATCCAAAGCATAATTGAAACATATCATTTTTATTGACAGCAATGAACACTTGCATTGTGGTCAGTGAAACATAGCAATTACTCAAATTTTATTCGCATTCTTGTAAAATGGACAGCAATTTGAGTAGCTCTGAAATAACGAATTAAGCATATTATCGTTTTCGATTCCGTCAACAAATTACCAAACCAGATTCAGGAAGTCATTTTTATTAACAGGATATCGTTACAACTAATTTATTAAGTGGGATATCTGATTTTGCACAGCTGGTCTCTACCTTCATTTTCGCGGATAAAAGAGCACGGAGAGATTATAATTGAAGTCGGCAAGGTTAGGGATGCGGTTTGCACTTAATGCAGACCCATTTTTCTATATATTAACACGATTTTAATTAGTAAAAATAAGAAAAACGAGTAATTTCGTGAAAATCTGTAAGAATTTACATGAAAAAAAAGTAGCAGGTTACATGAATTACGAATTTCTCGATTCGCACATGGACAATAGTGTTATACTTGTTATAAATATAGTATCGAAGGCGGCGACCTCTGGTGGGTAAACGCCAATGGCGCCTCGGACATCTAACGTCTGTTAGTTATAGAATTTGTCTGTCTGTTATGAAAAATGTCTGTTCTTTTTAATTTTTTAACGTCTGTTAGGAAATTTTCTGTCTGTTTTTGTTTTTATGTCTGTTTTTGGTTCTTACCGTGTTATGAAAAAATGTTCTTTTTATTTTTTAACGTCTGTTAGAAAATTTTTCTGTCTGTTTTTGTGTTTTGTCTGTTTTTAATTTTTACCGTCTGTTCTAAATTTATGTTAGTATTTGCCCAAATGGCTGCCCATACTGTTAGATGGCATTGACAAAAACGGAACATGCCGTAACTAGAAGTGGTGCCATCAGAAACTAGAGGCTCCCATGAGCCTGTATAGCTCACCTGTATATAGCAGTGGTACATCCATGCAATAACATTGATTTTTAAATGCATTTCCTATGAGGTCTAAAGTTAATCAATGGAACTGCTAGCGGTTATCTTGGATTATGCAGGGACGTGTCAGACAGATTTTTTACTGAACACCACCCAAGGACTATTATGACAAAGTTTGGTTGCAATTGGCTAATTTGTTTCAGAGGAGTTGATTGTTGAATGCATTTGCATAGGGTCTAATGTTAATCAATGGACCCCATTGCATGCCATCTTGGATTACGCACTGACATGTCAGATACAATTTTCAGCTAAAATTTGAGGTACTTTGTTAAAGTGCGATTTTGGTCCCCCTAAGGCGCCTTATAGCTTGGAAACGGTAAGAGCTACGCAAAATCTATTGACATACTGCCGAAAGCTCATGTCAAGAGGAATCCAAAGAAAGAAACCCCATCAAAATCCGATGAAAAATAAAAATTGGAGGTACAGTAGATTCCACTTAATTGCAAACCTGTTAATTGCAAAATCCTGTTAATTGCAAAATAAGTTGAAACACCAATCCATTTCCCACTTAATCAATGTTAAAAAGACCTGATAATTGCAAAGCACTTTATAGCAAATTCCTGTAATTGCAAAGAAAATTTTAGCACAGATGTGTAAAGTTGGATTTATTTTCAAAAAATGGCAATAAAAATTAAAAACTTCTCATTATATAAGAACTCTATCCTTCAAGCATACCTGATTTCAAAGAAAAGGTTTTCAAATGGTTATTTTTCTGTGAATTTTAATTAGAGTTTTAATGTTTCAATCAATTTTGTCCCAAGATTATACAAATGATAGAGAATTATACTGTTACTGTCAGTCATTTAGTCTATAGGTGAGTAATGAGTTTAGAAAATATTAATTATGAAATTAATTGATAAAAAAATACATTGTCTGTCCACTAATTCAGTGTGTGCCAAGTTAACTATTCCACTGTTGTGAACCCGATCGGTGCAAAATTCGAGTTCACCGGTGTAGCGGAACCAAGATGGAGGACAAAGTCATTTGTAACGGGTAGGGTCATTTATTTTTACCTCGTAAACAAAAACGGTTAACTGAATTTCCTATCCGTTTGTTAATACTTACAGGTATATCATCAAAGTTGATAATTGTTTTACTCTTGTGTCAATCATATGTCATTTACTTAGAAAAAAAACCTGTCAGAAAACGACATTACATTCCAACACGTATTTGAAGCGTAAGATAGACTTTCTTTTCCACATATTTCTTGACTGAAAATTTGTCGGGACAATTGCATGAATGTATGGTAATTTGGTATCGGTCTTTCATTGGAAACACCAAAAATATGGTCCAGAATAATCATTTTGATGAGTTTCGATGGACCTTGTTTTTGTTTGTATTCACGGTGTAGACTTGCGATTATTGATCAGTTTTTATTAGAAAAGTTAACTGTGTAGATCAGAAATCTCTGTTTATTGAACAAATTCTGGAAACGGTTTAGCTTAAAAACAATAAACGGCTTAGATTAAACCAGTAAAATTATAAAATGCACTGAAATTGGTATTTCAACGACGGTAGAGCATATTTTCACGCCTTGTAAACCCGATGGTCTCAACTAAATGTAGAGACAGCAAAATGGTATCTGAAACTTTCGGTTGAGAGCATCTGTCACGGAATGTTTAGAAACAAGTGCAAGGCAAGTTTTTTTCGCCGTCACGTATATTTTTAGATATGTGTTAAAAGTCTAAGAATGCTATTCCTTCCAATATAAAAATGTTGAAAATTCCTGCTTTCTGCTTTGCAAAAGAGCTAGAAGTGTCGGAGATTAAACTTTTCTTCTGCCGATTTCGTCAAGTGGTGCTGTTTAAGGCTATTAATGTTGAGGCAATAATAGTAACAATTTGTAATTTGCATGGTCCTACGTATATCTAGAAAATACAACTGGTTGGTTTTATCTAAAAGGTTCATACATCACTTCTGCTTTGATACTACAGGAAACCATTCCCATATAAGGAAACAAACTGACTCACATATTCTTATAGCTTCCACAAGAACTGTCAATATCAATGTTTTCTTGCAACTTTAAAAACTCATTCCTCAAATGGTACAAAGCATATACATTGATGATTTTGATTTTCATGCCTTGTAAACGGTTTCTGTGCATTTTTAACAAAGATTGAAGCGTTTTTTCTCTGGATCATAAAAATCTGATTATTTTTCTTTAGTCATTGCTTAGAGTAAATAATCTGGCAGAATTAAGAAAAATATTTATCAATGAAATATTTCCCCGACACCCCGAACGTATCCTATCTAAAATTTATTATTCATCAATAAAATATTTCCCCGACACCCCGAACGTATCCTTTCTAAAATTTTGTACATATTATTTCCTATATGCGCACCACTTTTTACATGTAATTCATTTTATTGAAAGGATGTTATATCTCGAGGTTTAAACATTACTACCATATAAATAGATTAATGTAACATACCTCCTAGACGAACGCCATTTTCCCATGTAAATTTCAATAATGTTTCTTTAAAAACAAATCTAACAAAACCAGTTTTACCAGGAGATATATTGACCATACTATAAGCACTCCTAAAGTATGAAATAAGAGGTTCTGGAATTGTTTAAGTCTTTTTAAATCGTGAAAATTTGTTTTTCCTCTGTTGCGTCTTATTTCTATACATTTTTGGCCCTACATGAAAGGGTAATTTTTCATCACCTATCTTCTGCGTGATGACTAATTAATATTAATTATATTTGATTTAATTGTTGACCAATACAACGGTAGACCCAAATCTAAAAAATTTTACTGTAAATGATGCAACGTTGGTAATTTTGTACCTTCTAATAAAATGGACCGATTCTGATATTCAATTTCTATTCTCGTAAACGACATTTTGCAAACTCTTCGTTTTAGTAAATTACGTTTTGACCAATCAAAAAACGTTCAGAAGAATGACAATCTCATAATAGCTTTGTCCAGTCCAGAAAAAAAGGGATGTCAGATGGATTGCGCCATTTTGCGCATATGCAGAAAATAAATTCACAGTAACTTCGGTATTTAGTTATTTGGCCTAAATTTTGCATGAATTAAGGACGGGGTTTCGACCCAAACCCCCCTTCTCTTGATCCGTAAACTAGTAAAATAGTCATACCTGAATTAGAAAGTTAATGGATTTAATATAGTTCATCCAAAGGTGCTATTTAAGGTTCAGAATTGACAATTTTCTGTCATGAGGAGGCTTAAAAAATGTGATTATTCTCTCCCACGCGTGTTCCTTGTCGTGACGTTCAAATTTTCCAATTAAAAAATTCAAAAAACGTTTCTGTACAGTAGAAATTATTTTGACTAAATGTAACGTAGGAATGACAATTTGGACCAATGTACAACACATTGTTTGGAAAATTTTTACGTAAAGACTTTTGAATATCAGGAATACAATATTTTAGTTTATGTTAGGTAAAGAATTGTATAAGTCAAGTAGGTTTTGTATAAGTAAGAATTTGCTACTCATTTAATGAACAGGTTTGATATGGCTTAAATTTTCTCTGTCTTGTAGGTTATTTTAAAACGAATAATCCCGATATAATTTACCCATGAATAGTCAGGTCAATTAAATAGCGTAATAATTTAATGCAAAAGGGTGTACGTCAGGGTGATGTTATCTGGTTTAATTTTTGTGAGGAATATTCAATACCTTGTTACTATAATTTATTACATGCATCACGCATCAAGAAGTGTTATCGTGCAAATTGATTTTGATAATAAACGTTTTATTTACAAGGCCGTTGAACATCAGGGAATACCTGATTTAATAGTGGCCTTCAAGTGGTAAGGGGTAATTTATTATTTATTAAAAGGCGTTAGTCCGCGGAATTATTCCAAATAAAAAAATATGCCTGGTTCATATAATAAAGGTTCTCTACTATCACGTAAATCGGATAGACGGGAAATCACTTGTATATCTAAATTATTTTTATCTTGTTTTTTTTTTAATCAAAAGGAATGATACTTGATCGTTCATTTTTATTACTTTTAAGCTGTTTTTTTTAATTTGGATTGATGTGTCGTTTAAAGCCTTTTTACGAAATAGAAAAAGCCCAAAACCTCAATTTCATCCTTGATTTTTTTGTGAACATTTCGTCACACATGCTCTAAAGTTGAAGATACCTTTTTGATGTCTCCACAGATTGATGAGACCATCATGAATTCAGTGTAAATATGCACTGCCATCGTTGAAATACCAATTTCTGGGAATTTTAAAATTTCCTGTTTATAATCTAAACCATTTCCAGATTTTGTTCAATCAATAGCGATGTTTGATCTACACAGTTTACTTTTCTGGAAAAAACTGATCAATTATCGCAAGTCTACACCGTGAATACAAACAAAAACAAGGTCTCCTGAAACTCATCAAAATGATTATTCTGGACCAAATTTTTGGTGTTTCCAATGAAAGACCGATACCAAATTAGCATATATTCATGCAATTGTCCCGACAAAATTTCCAGTGCAGAAATATGTGGAAAATAAAGTCGATCTTACGCTTCAAATACGTGTTGGAATACAAGGCCTCTTTCTGACGAGTTTTCTTTAAAGTAAATGATATTTGATGGACACAAGATTAAAATAATTATCAACTTTGATGATATACCTGTAAGTATTAACAAACGGATAGGAAATTCAGTTAACCGTTTTTGTTTACGAGGTAAAAATAAATGACCCTACCCGTTACAAATGACTTTGTCCTCCATCTTGGTTCCGCTACACCGGTGAACTCGAATTCTGCACCGATCGGGTTCACAACAGTGCTATTGCTTCGTGTAAAACAAACAACAAGACAGTGTTCTTTCGGAGAAGTGATCATCTATCGCACATTTGTATCGCTGTAATCACACATTTGTATTATGTACCACACATGTTTATCTGTTCATCTCAAGTGTGTTTCCCTTCTATCGCACATGTGTATCCCTTCTGTCAAACATATGCCGTATCCCTTCTAGGACCTCGTTCCGTACCACACATGCGTATCCATGATCCCACACTTGTATCCCTTCTGTCGAACATATACTAGTATATCCCTTCTACTGCATATATGTATACCTTTTTGGGGTTTTCTCACCGTTCATTGAATTTGAGTT
>MJUU01005805.1:480-38392 GCA_002080025.1 Modiolus philippinarum
AAATGGCCGCCATTCGAAATTTTGTTATCGCGATATCTCGGAAACGATAAAAAATTTATGAAAACATTGTGTTGCAAAAATACTCCTCTCATAAAGATCTACATTTCTGGTTGGTCAAAAAAAAATTTTCGTCCGCCATTTTCAAAATGGCCGCCATTCGAAATTTTGTTATCGCGATATCTCGGAAACGATAAAAAATTTATGAAAACATTGTGTTGCAAAAATACTCCTTTCATAAAGATCTACATTTCTGGTTGGTCAAAAAAAAAAATTCGTCCGCCATTTTCAAAATGGCCGCCATTCGGAATTTTGTTATCGCGATATATCGGAAACGATAAAAAATTTATGAAAATATTGTGTTGCAAAAATACTCCTTTCATTGAGATCTACATTTAATTTAATGAAACAAAAACTCTCCGATGAACTGTTTTTGAGTTATAGCCCTTGACGCGTTTCGGTAAATCGGTTTTTTGCGAATAACTTTTAAACGCTTACAGATAATATAGTAAACATATATGTTTAAAGTGATCAGCATGAAAAGACCTTCAATTTGAGTACCAGGTTGAAGGTCATCGGTGACCTTTGACCTTGACCTTTGACCTTGTCATCAGATGAACTCGGGAACCGTAATAGATGGCTGAAAAAGTATATCAGCAAAAATGTTCATCATGTCAAGGGCTACATTTGTCTCATTTGGACCGAAGCTCTCCGATGACTCCCTGAAGAGTTATTGCCCTTGACGCGTTTCAGAAATCAGTTTTTTGCATATAACTTTTAAACCTTTACAGATAGTATGGTCATGTAACATATCAAATTACTCACTAAGGAGAGACCTTCAATTTGATCCCAAGGTCAAAGGTCATCAAGGTCATCGGTCAAGGTCATAGCCAAATTTTAGGCTTTTTTTATCGTAAAATCTTTAAAAACGATTAGAAATGGCTACTCTAATATATTGGAGACAAATTGCATCTCATCAAGATGATTTTAAACATGTGACATGACAAAACATAACACTAAACACAACAATGACTGGGAAAGACCTTGCAATTGTTCTCTGAACAATTGTCTTTTTAATTATTATTATTATTATTATTATTATTCTTGTTCTTCCGTTAGGTCTCTGTACGGAAAACCTTTTGACGTGTCATTACGAAACTTCGCGTAGTAACTGGAAGTTGGAAATTCTCTTTCGAAACCAGGTTTCGGACGGAATCTATTTTTAGTAACAGAGTTATCTCCCCAACCACTGTTTTTCTTGTTAGCAGATAGACTCAGAAACCGTAACCGAAATCGAAAATCTAAGGTGGGGAAAATGTTTCATTCATCCTCAGGATGATTTGTCATGCAGAAAAAAATTTTTGGGTCACGACCCCGGTTACGCGTTTTTGACCCCTAATTTCGTCGATTTTTCTCAAATTTATCGGAATTTAATGAAATTTGGTATCCAGGTAGCTTTAATGACCCTGATTACAAATCTGGGGTAAACAAAAAATTTGTCGGCCATTTTCAAAATGGCCGCCATTCGAAATTTTGTTATCGCGATATCTCGGAAACGATAAAAAAATTATGAAAACATTGTGTTGCAAAAATACTCCTCTCATAAAGATCTACATTTCTGGTGAGTCAAAAAAAAATTTTCGTCCGCCATTTTCAAAATGGCCGCCATTCGAAATTTTGTTATCGCGATATCTCGAAAACGATAAAAAATTTATGAAAACATTGTGTTGCAAAAATACTCCTCTCATAAAGATCTACATTTTTGGTTGGTCAAAAAATTTTTTTCGACCGCCATTTTTAAAGTGGTCGCCATTCGAAATTTTGTTATCGCAATATCTCGGAAACGATAAAAAATTTATGAAAACATTGTGTTGCAAAAATACTCCTCTCTTAAAGATCTACATTTCTGGTTGGTCAAAAAAAAATTTTCGACCGCCATTTTTTAAAATGGCCGCCATTCGATATTTGTTATCGCGATATCTCGGAAACGATAAAAAATTTATGAAAACATTGTGTTGCAAAAATACTCCTCTCATAAAGATCTTCATTTCTAGTTGGTCAAAAAAAAATTTCTTCCGCCATTTTCAAAATGGCCGCCATTCGAAATTTTGTTATCGCTATATCTCGGAAAAGATAAACAATTTATGAAAACATTGTGTTGCAAAAATACTCCTCTCATAAAGACCTACATTTCTGGTTGGTCAACAAAAAAAATTTTTGTCCGCCATTTTCAAAATGGCCGCCATTCGAAATTTTGCTATCGCGATATCTCGGAAACGATAAAAAAATTTATAAAAACATTATATTGCAAAAATACTCCTCTTATTGAAATCTACATTTAATTCAATAGAACAAAACCTCTGCGATGAACCGTTTTTGAGTTATAGCCCTTGACGCGTTTCGGTAAATCAGTTTTTTGCGATAAACTTTTAAACGCTTACAGATAATATAGTAAACATATATGTTTAAAGTGATCAGTATGAAAAGACCTTCAATTTGAGTACAGGTTCAAGGTCATCCCTGACCTTTGACCTTGACCTCTGACCTTGTTATCAGATGAACTCGGAAACCGTAACAGATAGCTAAAAAAGTATATCAGCAAAAATGTTCACCATGTCAAGGGCTACAATTATTCATTAAATCTCTCCGATTACTTCTTTAAGAGTTATTGTCCTTGACGTGTTTCGAAAAAAGCTTTTTTGCGTATAACTTTTGACCCTTTAAAGATAGTATGTTCATGTAACATATCAAATTAGTCAGTAAGAAGAGACCTTAAATTTGATCTCAAAGTCAAGGTTATCAAGGTCATTGGTCAAGGTCATTGCCAAATTTTAGGGTTTTTAATAGTAAAATTTCTAAAACGATTAGAAATGGCTACTCTAATTTATTGGAGACAATGTGCGTCTCATCAAGATGATTTTAAACATGTTACATAACAAAACAAAACATAAAACATAACATTGACTGGGAAAGACCTTGCAATTGTTCTCTGAACAATTGTCCTTTTAATTATTATTCTTTTTCTTCCGTAAGGCCTCTGTACGGAAAACCTTTTGACGTATCATTACGAAACTTCGCGTAGTAATTGGAAGTTTGAAAATCTCTTTCGAAATCAGCCAACGAGCAAAATTTATTTTTAGTAACAGAGTTATCTCCCCGACCATGGTTTTTCTTGCTAGCAGATATACTAAAAAACCGTAACCGATATCAAAAATCTGAGGTGGGGAAAATGTTTCATTCATCCTCAGGATGATTTATCATACAAAAATTTTTTTTGGGGTCGCGACCCCGGTTACGCGTTTTTGACTCCTAATTATGCAAATTTCTCAAAGTTGTCGGATTTTGATGAAATTTTGTTTCATAATAGCTTTGATGGCCCTGATTACAAAAAGGGGGTCAAAAAAATTTTCGTTCGCCATTTTCAAAATGGCGGTTATTTGAAATTTTGTTATCGCGATAACTCGCAAACGATAAAGAATTTATGAAAACATTATATGGCAAAAATGTTTCTCTCATTGAGATCTACATTTGATTCAATTGAACAAAAGCTCTGCGACGAACCGTTTTTGAGTTATAGCCCTTGACGCGTTTCCGTAAATTGTTTTTTTGCGAATAACTTTGAAACGCTTACAGATAATAAAGTAAACATATATGTTTAAAGTGATCAGCATGAAAAGACCTTCAATTTGAGTACCAGGTTGAAGGTCATCGGTGACCTTTGACCTTGACCTTTGACCTTGTTAGCATATAAACTCAAAAACCGTAATAGATGGCTGCAAAATTATATCAGCAAAAATGTTCATCACAACAAGGGCCACATTTGTTTCATTAGGACTGAAGCTCTCCGATGACTCCCTGAAGAGTTATTACCCTTGACGCGTTTCGGAGATAAGTTTTTTGCGTATAACTTTAAAACCTTTAAAGAAAGTATTGTCATGTAACATATCAAATTAATCAGTGAGAAGAGACCTTCAATTTGATCCCAAGGTCAAAGGTCATCAAGGTCATTGGTCAAGGTCATAGCCAATTTTGGGTTTTTTAATGGTAAAATCTTTAAAACGATTAGAAATGGTTACTCTAATATATTGGAGACAATGTGAGTCTAATCAAGATGATTTTAAACATGTGATATAACAAAACATAACATTGACTGGGAAAGACCTTGCAATTGTTCTCTGAACAATTGTCTTTTTAATTTATATTATTTTTCCTTATAAGTTAATTTTATGTTTTATGTTCTTTCGTTAGTGTTTTATTTCAAGTGCATTTTTATATATGTAGAATTATATTTCTGTGCAGGTATTTAGGTCGTAATAAGATTTCTGTCATAGAAGATGAAGCTTTCACAAGTAACATGGGTTGGTAAGTAATTTTGACACTATGTCGATAAGAATAAACATTGTTTACGACTTATGAAAGGTCTTCCAGAGAAAAATTAGTTTTATTTTTTTCTAACCTTTCAGAAATTATTACAAAGGAAAAAATATTGTAAAAAGAATCCTACAGAAAAAAATATTAGCTATTTAACCTATTGACTCAAACAGTACAAAACACAGAAATAAAGTAAAGAAAGCATATTAAAACATTGCATAAATTGCATTTATTTATATCAGAAATATAGAAATATCAATATGTTATATGAATGTTATTCAAACTTGAATTCATTTTATAAGCACTAAAAGTCATACTCGTTCTCGAATACCTCACTATATAGAAACGACCATCAACACATGTTGTCAACCAAATAAAAAAAGTATCATATTTGAAGGCACAACATGATGTATACGGCTTCTAGACTACACACTTTTTGAATGAGAGTGGGATCAACTCAATGGCTAATGATTGTCAGGTTTCAGAATCAAGCAGAATTGTTCGATGTTCTCGGACCTTATACATCTAATTAATGTTTAATCAAAAGCACAGAGCAAATTTGTATGAAAGTTTTATTATTTAATTAAAACATTTCTGAGCCAGAGAAGATACCATTATAAAGCAATGAAAAATCAAATTTAATATAAATAATGAATTAGTATACTGATCAGTAAATCTTTTGATATTTTTTTCTATATACATAGCTATACTGATTTATGTTCGAATTACATAAAGTGACGAGCAAAGTCTCTTCATGAGTAATATATTAGGTCGGCTGGGATCACCTCCATGCACCGCCTCCCTACATTTCCGAACCAGGCCGATTTTTTTTTATTTATCTATGTCCCTTATTTAAAAAAAAAGATGTAAACACGAATTAAACCTGCACGCATAGACAGGATAAGGTAAGTTTTATAGTACACCATTCAAACTTGTTATATATTTGTTATAACTTTAGTCCATACCTTTCTATGGATATGTTACATTAACTAAAATTTGGTAGTAAATTAACGTTAATTTCATATCCCTTGCATTGAATACAAAGGACAAGGTAGGATAAGAGCCGTTTTGCCCGTTCTACAAATACCTTAATATTTTAATGATCCATAGTTCTCAGATTGGGACTGATAAAAATGACATTTTTTTTCCTGTTAAGGCCTTCCAATGGTTGCCTAGCAACCAAGTAAGTATCAACTCTACAATGACAGAAAAGACCCTTATAGGACGATAACAGAGGAAATAAATATCATATGCCATATATGTATAATGCAATCGGTTGAAATGTCCTCGGGTGTATAATACTTCTTTATAGATATAATTTACATCAATATGGAAGCCAAACGATTCCCTTAGCAATCGTTATTAAATCGATAAAACTTGCAAATAATATAAAATCAATGGGTACAAATATCAGATAAATGTTATGTTCTGTTTCGTAGGGATGTATTATTTCGAATACTTTTTAGGTACTTAGCAACCTAAAAATTTCCAAGCCACATTATAAAATTTTAGATGTAGTAGATGAAGTAAAAAAATATCTTAATAATAGTGTACAGAATTAAATAAATATCATTGCCATGCTATATCTGAATTGCAGTGAGAAGGTGGAAGTGTATATGCCAGTCCTGTTTTTCTGTTTTGATGAAAAACAAAGCGACCTAAACTATCCTTAGGAAAAGAAAAAAAATGTAGATAAATATAGAAAAAAGGCGTAGAAATAGCACATAAAAGGCCATAATATCGATAAAAAGATATCTGACCCGAAAGCCGATTCTGTTGCTATCGTTTTCTATGTTTGTCTTGTCATTTTATTGTTTCTTGTGCAGTTCCCTGGTGGATCGTGGCATGTGATTGTAATGTAATCGGCCATTGTATGTGTTTCCTGTTTTCTTTTCTTCAATAATCTATTTGGAACTTTGCAATATCGAAATTTTTGTAAGATTTGGTAAATACCAAGAAGTATCTCCCTCATGCAAAGCTCTGTCGTTAGCTGATTTTGGCTTAAAATTTAGATCATATCGGTTATTTGTTCTCTATCAGTTTCAAACATCTTTAAGTCTTCCTAACGTTTCGGTTTTATCTGCACCGAAGAGACATAAGTTGTCGAAATGCGAATTTCACAGTAACTTCGGTATTTAGTTATCTTAAAAAGAGCTAGAGAGTAGACGACTATTTCAGTTTCGGTTCTTATTTTGGACTTGAGAACATTAATCGTCCTTAGCAACTTATAGCAGTATATATATGTACCTTACTTATATATCACATATATTAATACCTGCTATGTGTGCTACAATTTGATGAAATTGCGCAATTGCACATTTTAACTCCCTTCACTGTACGTATATTACAAACAACTGCCATCCCAAATCTTCCTTACCAACAGAAATTAAAAAAAAAGCAAAAGCAAGACACAAAAACAAAAACAAAAACAAAAAAACCAACGAAAATCAAATTAAATAGCAAAAAAAGAAAAAAAAAACAAAGCAGAAAAAAATAAAGATTACGAAATACTTCCTCTAATGAATTTCGTGGACGTTGGCTGGATAAAAAGATACCACGTGCTAATCATGTATATATAATACATATTAGTAACCTAAAGAATGCAAGGTAAGTCACGTTGTAAGTGACAGGCATCACATGGCGTCATTATACAAATGTTGACACATTTTCCAGAGGTTTTAGAAAATGTACTGTACATTGATAGCACAATATCTTAGTGACCTAATATTATATGGTTTGCACGGTCAGTTATTTGAGTATTGGTTTCAAGCTGCGCTTTCGCCCAATTCACACATTTTCTAATTGCGTATATACCAATTTATGTCGCTTAAAGACTGTGTTATATATAATACCAGAAGTACAATTATAATAATAATTGACCTCTGATAATACTCATAGGGATATACATATGTATATAGATATTTAACAAAACAATGTCTAAACATAAGAATTAACAACAAGAAAGAAATGTCGGCTGTATATATGCATTACAGTAAGGTGATCTTCAGTGTTACTTGGATTTTGGCAAATGATTCCTTGTATGTCTTTGTTTTTATCTATTACCGTTTTTGCCATGTCATTGGACTTTGATTTTTGTAGTCATCGCTTCCCTTGTTCCTTCGGTATTCTACTGCCGTTGTTTCTTATTCCACATCCAACATTGTCCAAAATAAAACTTAATAACCTATAATGGATTGACATATACAAACCATTATAGGTTATTAAATATTTGTTTTTGCCAAATCTATTAGATTTTGTTCGTTTTAGCAAAAATCTAAGGTAATAAACTTGATAATATGTTGATATTGTTATTCGGATCATCATTACTTGGCAATCACGTAAGTGATGCCAAGTATATTGATTGGTCACAAAAATCTTTAGCCTTAATGTTTGAGAAAACAGCAAAACACATCTTCAAAGTGAAAGTGTATACAGTTATCGCTATCACTGAACTAATGACANAAAACAACAAAACAACAACAAAAAAAAAAACCAAAAACAAAAACAAAAACAAAAAAATACAAAAAAAAGACAAAAAAAACCGTATCACTGCGTAATTATTTTGCTCATGCAACAGTTCGTACCAGAAATCAAATCGGGAAACATTACCTGTTTCACCCAATGGTCTTTACACTCAAATTGTCATGAAAATAGATAAAGATGTTGAATGTTATACAATACTTTAAGGTAGAAAAAGCCAGTGGTCTTTGGGACATGAAGGAATGTCATAAATTACCATCATCTCTTGTTGACATTATCACCACACCTCCCAGCAGTCACAAAATTGCAGGTTAATATATTTTGATACCAGGCGAGACCGGCTGGACATGTCATTTCTACTGCTTCATCGTGTACGCATTGGAAATATTTGTGACAGTCAGTGGGATGAGGATTATACTGTCCATGGTAATCACACTTGACTGTATTCTCTAAAAAAAATCCACATCAAAAAGTAGAATTATGGTTTGAATGTCATGAGGGAGATTAATATATTCTGCTAGTTATTTATGAAATCAACAGTGTTTTTTCAACTGTGACGTCCGGGTTGGTCAGCGGAAAACCATAGGTTGTTCCCACTGTGATATCATTTCGAGGTTGTTTGCCAAGATATCTGCATTTTAAAGTTACATGATTGATTTAGTCCATTCAAATGTTCTCATATTTACTCATAGTAAAATATAATAATATTCAGTTATTAAAGTATATTACCTGAATCATCTGTATCTTCATTACTAGTGTCATCATCGTCACCTCCTTGATTGTCACAAGACCCTTCAACACAACTTTTTAAGCTGTCATCCCAAACAAGATTGCCTGCACACGTAAAACTCTTTGGTGTTGTCCATTCACATCTGTAGTATTTGTGACAATCAGTAGGGTCAGGTAGAAACTGTCCATTTGTTTCACAAATGATGTCATCGTCTGCATCGCCTGTATCGTCTGCAATTCAAATTTTAGTTTAGAGGAATATGTTTGTCAGGCTTTAAATTCATGCAAATTGTTCTAAGTATTTGGTGTGAACTAGACATCAGTGAGATGTGTGGGCTCCGCTGTAAGAATGTGATCTATAGGTCAAAGGTAAAGGGTCACCAACCATGATGCATGTGATGTCATCTTGAAGATAGCCATCCACATGCCAGGTATCAAGAGCTTACTTCAAATGACAAAAAAAGTTTTAGTGTCGACACAACTTTGTTATTTAAAAAGCAAAAAATGTGACCCAGGGTCAAAAGTCAAGGTTCACATACGAACCATGGTACGTAAGGTAATCTATTCACATGCCAAATATCGAAAGCTAGCCTATCACAAAAGAGGGACAAGTTATTATCCGGACACAACTTAATCATTGAAAAGGCAAGAATGTTACTCTGAGGTCAGAAGTCAAGGGTCACCAACCATGGAATAGGAAACGTCAACACGAGGATATCCACATGCCAAATATCAAAAGTTTATCTCAAAAGAGAGAAAAGTTATACTCTGGACACGACATTGTAATTGAAAGCATAAATGTGACCCATATGTCAAAGGTCAAGAGTCACCAACCATGGTACATAACACGTCGACTTGTGGTGATCTACCCACATGCCAAATACCAAAGTTTAGGTCAAAAGAGAGAAAAGTGATACTCCGGACACGACATTGTCATTGAAAAAGCATGATTGTGACCCTGAGGTCAAAGGTCAAAGGTCACTAACCATGGTACGCGACACGCTGCCTTGAGGAGATCTATTCACATGCAAAAAATCAAAAGCCTATCTCAAAGAGAGAAAAGCCCGAACATGATTGATTCGGACGGACGGAACCTTCGGACGGACGGAACCTTGGACGGAAGGACGAACGGCGGACGAACAGACTGATTACTATAGGGCGTCCGCCACTTTTTGTCGCGGGCCCTTATTTAGTTTCTGCATATTCGCATTTCTACAACTTATGTCTCTTTAGTAGAGATCAAGTCAAAACATAAAATTTGGAAATCCATAAACCCAAATATATGTTAACTTTGATAGAAAACAAAGTATCAATATTACTAAATCATCTGTTTTTCATCTTTGAGTATGTTTGTGTCTTAATTTTTCATTTCTGTGCCGACTTCGTGCTTTGTTTTTTCCGATGTTGGCATTGTCCTTGAATTGATATTCGTTTTAGACTGACGATTCGGTTCTAAATTGTTTTGCACGTGAGTCTCATTTTTCTTTTCCCATATCTTATCGCGATATATTTGAAAACACCACTTAAATTGTATGTATCCCTTTATACCTTAAAATCGGTCGTATTGTAATTTCGGTTTACATCTACATGTAGCACATGAAGTCCTCGATGACGTCATTTTTGTCCTCGTGGTAAGTTGTCTCTTTAGAATTACTTATTAGCGCAATATTTATTCCAAGTTGAGATTTGCAAACTGTATTCAGTAAAAATGATAAGTCAGCACAAGTTTTGCATGTTTACCTATGTCCATGTTTTACAAAACTTCCAAAGGCTTAAATTTAGCAAATGTATATTATACCGTCGACCATTGTTTATCATGTTTATGTTGACATCCATTCTTCGTCACCAATTATGCGGTTGACCTTTTAAGACCAAGCAGAAGCAGATTGTATTTTACGGCAAAGAAGTTACCAAGAACCTTACGGCAAATTACATTTTTTTTCTCGCGAAAATGTACCAAAAACGTTCTAAAACGCCATTTCAACTGGCAAAAATGGAGATTAAGTATTGAGATCATTTAAATGCTTTCAGGACATATTTTGAAAAGTGGAAACGGTCAGCAAAGAAAAAACAAGAATTAAAGTTTTTATTCCAACAAAAATATTTCAATTAGCTTGGCC
The DNA here is from genome assembly GCA_002080025.1 of Modiolus philippinarum. Classification (NCBI taxonomy): domain Eukaryota; kingdom Metazoa; phylum Mollusca; class Bivalvia; order Mytilida; family Modiolidae; genus Modiolus; species Modiolus philippinarum. Next base: position 11,178 of record MJUU01005805.1, read on the forward strand.
TGTAATTCCTGAATACCTGCAAAAGCCATGTGACCGATCTTATGATACATCATAAATCCGCCATTGTTAATATGTAGGTCAAAAGTCAAGAACTAGCACACCTTTTCTGAAACGGTAACACCATGTAAACTTCCGAAGTTTTCAGCTTTCTATACTTAAATGATATAGAGAGAAAAACATTACAAGGAAGAAAACAAATTCCAAAAATTCTTAGGTGACCGATTTATCGATACTCGTGCTAAAGAAAGAGCTAATTATAAACCATTGAAAAACTCGTGGCAAGGATCTAATATTTCCTTTTGCTTAATTTGAGATATAGCTATATCTATTTGAAATGTTAACAAATGATTTAAGTTCTCAGAGGTATGGCTTCTTTTTAGTGAATTTATTTCATTCCGCATACCATTTCTGCAAATGTAGTCAATCTTCTCCAAAACTGTTTACATGTCATCTGTTACGTACAATATCATAAAAAATCAATACATATGCGTTTTCATTCTTATAGGGAAAAAGATTCAGGAACTGAATTAATTGTTAACAGATTTAGATAATTTTGTTGATTTTTGTTATTATTCATTACATAGCACCTCAAGAATCAAACTTAACGACCAGCCACTTGGAAGTGCAGATGTGTATACACTAACAGTAGAAACTTGTTGATGTCCGAGTAGTACATTCTTCCAAAATACTATAAAATGGATTAAATGCACATAGAAAGGTTATTTCCATGTTCGACTGCTAAAATGTCGGAAAACATACAAGAGTGGCATAGAGTTATTTCATTCATAGAAAGAATATGTACCAGAGACCACCTGACATGATTTAAGATAACATTTGAGCATATTTTAAAAATGGCCCGACAAAGAACTAAAATCCATGGCTAAATGACCTTACTTTTTTTATTGTAAGATACCTATTCTCCCTTGGTAAATTTGACAACATGTCACATTGAAATGGGAACTTGTCTGTTGTTTTGGATCAAAACACATAATTCACTACCTGCAGTTCAGTTTGTGTTTACATGAATATTGTGGAGAACTACCCGACGTTAATGGTCGTCCGGCGACATTAAATACTAGTCTTTAATACATGTAAAATGTAGAAACTAGCTTCTCATGTTCCTTAATTTAGTCTACTTAATATACAAGAATAAACTTTCAAAAAAGGCTTGCCAACCCACCAGCGAATACTAGGAACTAAACATGCCTCATTATATCCCCTAGTAGGTTGTTACTGTATCCGTTGCAACACATTTTTCAAACCAGAAAATGTATCCCTATTAAGACGGATATGATCTCAGATTATTAAAGTTGCCCATTTCAGTGAACATTGTAAAAATGTTTACAATGCGTGTCTATTTTGAACAAAAACAATATGCTAGACATTTCGAAAATTTAACTTTCAAATTCCGAAATGTCAAAAATAAACATTTGTATATATCCCGAATAATTAAAATGCAAATCACGTGTCCCGTTTATCACGATTTTCCGGTGAATAAAATAGCTCAACCATGGCGTCCCGATAAAACTCATTATGCACTAAATATCTGAAAACGTATGTATAGACTAAATGCTTTTGTGCGGTTATGCGGATGTAAACTTGGATTCTATTGGCTGATTAACCACCTGCTAAATAACCATGTCCACCCTACACAAGAAAATCAATAATCATGATAATGTAGTGTTTCACCTACATGTAGACCAAAGTCATTCAAAAGCGTACATATGAGAATGTACATAAGGACAAAATTCACAAACATGTAGTAAGCATGGATAAATAAACATATCGTAATTAAAGTTTAACATAGTTTACTTCCACGTAATGTAAAACTAATTTCAGCCTGATATTTACATTAAAAAATTAAAATGTGAAATACATCTAATGTAAACTATATGAAATATTTTATTTGCATTCATTTTCAAAGGTTTTCGCTCCATGTTTTACGAAAACGCCATGTAAACTTTATCATGTTTATACAATTATACAACATGAAAAATCAATACATCATTCGGCTGTGTATTGTCCAGAGCACGCGGTCAGTCGACATAGCGTTTATATGTATAATCGTGTAGTTGAATGTAGGTCATTTTGTAATTATCGTTTTCTTAGTTAAACACAAACAGGTTTGCATAACCGCACAAAAATGTTATCATGCATTGAACCAACTAATATGATTATTTAGATAGTGTCGAAAATCGTTGAACGGCAAGCGACCTTCAGGTCGCGCCGTTCAACCATTTTCGACACTATCTAAATAATCATATTAGTTGGTTCAATGCATGATAACTTATAGAAGCATCCATATTGACTCTAGCTATGAGGGTACTTGTGTCAGATGAATTATTTTCTAAATATGAGTGGTCAGTGCCGTTTTTTTTAGTTTGTTGATATCATACAAAAGATATTTGATATCATAAAAATTAATTAATTTCAATATATTGTCTTGGCGAAACATATTTAGTGTACGCAAGAACCGTAAGAATAGATAAGCCGTTTTGAAAGGTAGACACTACCAAACTGATCAGTCCTGATATAATTATAGGTCCAGACTATGGAAGGGCTTCAAGAAGTTTCAAATTTCCATGGAAAATGTCACATTTCATAAGTTCAGGATTGTCACAATAGACGAATTTCATATTTACGGGATGACTGCTAATTTAGCATGTTTTTCAAAGGGACGTCACTCGCTAACACCCGTTATTCTGGTTTTCGGTCTCATTAGGGAAAGGACGGGCAGCAAATATTTTCTTTGGCAACGGTTACGATTTTCACTGTGGTAAGTACCCGAATAGCTTGAAACAATTTATTTAAAGACAATCGAGATATTACCCAGATACCGATGTATTCAAAATCTACTGCTGTCCCTTATCAACCTGCTTATTACAATGGAACCGTAAACCTGACTGTCGGGTCAGTAGGTTACTTCCCTTTGTGAAAAACGTTATAAAAACGGAGCCAAAGTCGGGATAAGAAATAAACATGAAAGTGGTCTATTGATTTTATAGAAAATCTTAAGTTCGGGACTGTCACACCTAATTTTGTATTACCACATGAAACATAATGTCGTCTTCTATATGTAATCCCATTGGTCATTTTTGGATACGAAGATGAGCTTACAAAATTTTAATACCAATACCGTGAGTGGTATTCTAAAAATTTTACACTGAGAAATGTTGTTTTTTTAGTTTACTTCCATTTGTTTCTTCAAACCTGTTTCAACTAAAATTCTATCTTCTAATACAAAATTAATTTCAGTAAACAACCAAAACACAAGGCAGATTTTCTTGATAAATGTATTGCCTTATCATTAAAACAGCCTCTCTACAGAATGGCTGACGCCCTTTATTATTGTGGTGTACATATGTATTCTAGACACCTATAAACAACGGTCAAATTTACATTTTATACGTGAAAGATTGTTTTTCAACCCCTTTTGTGGACACTAAAGTTTTCTTGAAAGCTTTGATTATCTGGAAACCCATTTGCAAAATGAAACTTTCACTTGATATTATATCTCCCTCTAGCTCATGAACATGCTAAAATTTCTTTTCTTGGCATGAAAAAGAAGCTTGAACCGCACTGAAGAGACATAAGTTTTCGAAATGCGCATATGCAGAAACTTAATTTACAGTAACTTCGGAATTTTATCATTTCTTACCATTAGGTTCTGTAAGGCAGTCATTGCTATCAGGATGATCACAAGTTTTAAGATCATCATTCCAAACTGTGCCTGCCGAACAGTTCTTTACTGTAGCCACCCCATCTAAGCAACTTATAAATTTGTTACATTCCTGTAAATGTTTAGTAAGATAGTGGCCCTGTCCCAGATCTGCGCAAATTACATCCGGGCATTCTTTCATATTACATGCTTCACTGGCAGTGTCACGAGCTTCTCCTTCACAATCTTTCCCGCCATATTCTGGTTCTGGATTAGTACAAGTACGGTCACGTGTCCTTGTCCTTGTACCAATGCCACATGTAACTGAACAGCTACTCCAGTCTGTATATTGTCCGTATTCAGACCAACCACCATCAACTATCAATGAAATAAATAGATTAAACTTGATGAAACAGTGAGTTTTCTTATGAAACTTTTCTGCCATATCTCTTAAAAATAAAAGTCTTGTTTCTAAAATTTCTACAATTATCCAGTAAATTCTGTTTGAGCCACTCCTTCAAAAACATGCAAATTATTTCCCTTTTTTTTCTTCATAATATGTCGTTCATTTTATTCCCCATTTAAACATTATATATCAGGGTATTTGAATGTGCCTACATTTAATTTTATTCCCATCTGATGGCTACCTTTGATGAGGTACTGAGTCATAAAACTAACATTGACTGAGGTTACCGTTTAGTGGGCCATCCACGGTTAAGTTTGAATTCATATGTCACAGCAGTTTCAGATAAAAATTGTTTAAAAATAATTTTACCGTTAGGTTGGTTGAAAAACTATAAATGTAAGTTTCCCGTTGCAAGCTTCTTTATACATACAAATCACCATTTCTAAAGGAGAATGTCAAAGTCACATGAAGGTCACTTTGATACCTGACACATCTTCGTATGACTGAAGACTCCACACCTATATCTAGGTCAAAAGATAGTTCTGGTATAGTCAGTCCAACGTTTAAAGAAGATCAGCTATTTTTCCGCAAAGAAGGTATTATAAATGTCACTATGTGGTACGCAACACTACTTCTCATGACGATAAACACACATCCCTAATATTTCAAGTGTAGGTCAAATAAAAAAAATATATCCTTGACAGGCCATCACTTAAAAATCTGTAATTTAACATCAATGTTAAAGTGCAAGGTCACACAAAGTTAAATATGGTATTATGAATGCGAGACACCCTCTCATGATAATACACCAACACGCCAAATAGCAGAAGACGAAGAAGTAATTAATTATTAAGTAAACATCATATCTGGTTGTCGTAACCTCCGGTTATTAACTACACAAATGCAACCCGAAAAACTTTTATATACTACTCACTTTACCTAAAATATACTTAGTAATTCACTTAAGATATCAAACCACATGATTTGAAGTGATGAGCAATCGGTCTTGAAAATTAATTAAGCATTATAAAACAATACAATATTTGAATTTTATATCTCAATGTAGTCCATGTACTGATTCTGACCCTCTCTTTATATTTTGTCCTGGCTGCTTGATTTACTTTCAAAGTGTTCCTAATATTAGCTGCAGAACTGAAGGTCGTTTTTTTCGGATCGCCAATATCAAACTTTTTCACAACAGACTATTTGAGCTACGGTTCCGCATTTATATATGAAATATCAAAACACATTTCCTGTGTCTGATGAGGCTTACCGCGCTTAAGAGTCTAGCCTTCAAAAAGGGGCTTTTACTCCATGGCGGGTGGGGAGCAAGGGAGTGACCTTGATATAATTTTTGTCAAGAATACCACTTTTGTGCACAATAGGGGCCTTCTTAATCTCGCTTGAGGGGGTTAATTTTTTTCACCTTTTGCTGAAGACCCTCAGGCGACATTAAGATGTAGATAAGAATAAAAGCCCTGTCCTGTCCAAAGCTGCAGAACTGAAGGTCGTTTTTGCGGATCGCCAATATCAAACTTTTTCACAACAGACTATTTGAGCTACGGTTCCGCATTTATATATGAAATATCAAAACACATTTCCTGTGTCTGATGCGGCTTACCGCGCTTAAGAGTCTAGCCTTCAAAAAGGGGCTTTCACTCCATGGCGGGTGGGGAGCAAGGGAGTGATTGTTATAATTTTCGTCAAGAATACCGCTTTTGTGCACGATAGGGGCTTTCTTGATCTCGCTTGAGGGGGTGAATTTTGTTCACCTCTTGTTGAAGACCCTCAGGCGACATTAAGATGTAGATAGGAATAAAAGCCCTGTCCTTGATAAACTGGAGTTTTCTGTGTATCGTGTGCATTTTTGTCACATGTACATTCACTCCATATCCGTTCATTTTTCCTATTTTCAGTGGAGTTACAGAAATGGGATGGGATGTCAGGCTGTTTTTGCAAATTTCTTCTAAGTTATTAATGCATGGAATTTACAAATCTGTTTTCAGAAAAGAAGGCGGAATAACTTCCATAAATCCCTTCCCAGGATCCAGATTCGCCACCGCATGATACTTTCAAATTCAGCATTGTAGGTCCAGTCACATAAAAACCCCGCAAAACCATGTCAAAGCCTATGCAATGAGTCATCATTGTTTTCTGCACCCTCGGTTTGGCATCCGGTACCAATGTTTTTAGATTTTTTTTTAATTGTACTTGATAATCCCTTATCCAGGAATAATATAGATGCAGAATAATTTTGTTTGACATATAGACCAAATATTGCTCAAACAGGTGCTTAGAAACTGTTACCCTTGTGATTTAATGTTCATGACTGAAAACCAAATGATTATTGCAACGGTCAAGCGAGTGGCAAAAGTTACATTTTGAAAAGATACAATTTCACACCCCAAGCCGACGTTCCTTTGACGTGCGTACGAAAAAAGAATCACACTTTACACATTGATGTCAACTGATTGACAGTAGACCCAAAGGTTGTGTATGCAGAATTGATTGAAAGCACTACCCACAGAAGATTTAACATTTGATTGGTTGAAATTGAATAAAACTATCTAATCAAATATAAAATCTTCTCAGATAATTATACCCACGCAAACAAGTTTGGGTGTATATAGGAATCACCATGTCTGTCTGTCTGTCCGTCCGTCTGTCCACACTTCTTGTTTTTTTTCCACATAAAACGTCTTTTGTGGTATACTCTCAATCAATTATCAACAATTTTTCTTTCTTTCTGTCAGCTTTCGGAACTTCGGCGTGGGATGTACAATTACATCTCTTTCAAATCAAATTTTTGCCACTGGCTTGGCCGTTGCAATACTTCAAAATGGGGTTTGAATATTTATTGAATTTTGGTCTTACTTACTTGGGCATTCCTCAAAATTGCAATGACGGGTTAATGGTTGTCTACTGGGTCCCGTGCAGTTGTTACCTCCATGTTGTGGTTCGGGGTTAGTACATGTTCTTGTTCTGTTTCCCTGTTGTGATCCGTCTCCACATGTTTTGGAGCACACGTCTGACCATGTCTCTGTCCAGTTACTCCAACCACCATTTACTGTAAAATAAACACTGCTGTATGAAAATATTCTATTCTGTGTTCATTTTGGGAAAAAAAAAGAAAACGTGGCAATTACTTTAGGTCTAATTCTAAATAAATCTCTGCAAAACCAATTCATATTATGCAAAAACATATAAAGTAAATAAATTTACAGAATGGAAAATGTTACATGCAACAATTTAAGACTGCCTCAACAAGTTATTATTCAAGTTTATACAGCAGAATAAAATGTATAGCTACGCCATAGCACTTGATTTGACCATTTGTCCTACAAAACGGCATTCCGATATTTATGTTTCATATTAAAATCACTCACTTGGACATTTCATAACATTACAGTGACGGGTCAGTGGTTGTCTGCTGGGTCCCGTACAGTTGTTGCCTCCATGTTGTGGTTCTGGGTTGGTACATGTTCTTGTTCTGTTTCCTTGTTGTGATCCGTCTCCACATGTTTTGGAGCAAATGTCTGACCATGTCTCAGACCATCCACTCCAACCTCCATTTACTGTAAAAAGCACTCTTGTGAGAAAATGTTCTGTCCAATTCATCAAAAACGAACAAAAATAATAAATACGATGGCTTTATAAAGTTATTTCAATTTAAAAAGGTTCAAGTTTATGCAAAAGAAGCAGATTTTTTACGGTTTATCCCTTCATTTTCTTTTAACCTTTACTACAAAATGGCATTTTGATCTTTGCGCTAAATTTATATCACTTACTTGGACATTCCATCACATTACAGTGACGGGTCAGCGGTTGTCTGCTGGGTCCCGTACAGTTGTAGCCTCCATGTTGTGGTTCCGGGTTAGTACATGTTCTTGTTCTGTTTCCCTGTTGTGATCCGTCTCCACATGTTTTTGAACACACCTCTGACCATGTCACCGACCAGCTACTCCAACTACCATTTACTACTAAGAAAAAGGTTCTGTGTATTCACATAAAAATCTGGCAAATGTGAAATGCAGCAATCTATTATTGCTTTATGAAGTAATTTCAAACTGAATGGTTTAAGTTTATGAAATAGAAGCAGATGTGTACTTATTCCAAATCCCTTCATTTTTTATATGTCCCACAAAATTGCAATTTCGATCTTATATTTCATACTTTTATCACTTACTGGGACATTCCTGAACATTGTAGTTACGGGTAGTTGTTACCTCCATGTTTTTGTTATGGGTTAGTACAGGTCCTTGTGTTGTTTCCCTGTTGCAATCCATCTCAACAGGGTGTAGAGCACACGTCTGACCATGTCTCAGTCAAGCTACTCCAAACATCATTTACCGATTTTATATGTAAAAGGTTCTGTCTATTGACCTAACGGTGGCACGCCCTCCATAAAAGGGATTTATATACAAAAACCGGTGTTCACTGGAAAATGCTATATTACAAAAAAAGGATATCTGTAAACACCTACAATGGCTCGCGAAACCTACAATCACATGACACAAGCGCACCTCGCCAGAAAACCTCAAATGAAGACAAGAGACAAAGATTAACACAACAGGAACTCGGGATAGCCGGACTTGGTACCGGCACTTACAAAAATATATGCACTGATTTAGAATTGCTGTACTTATTTTCAATCGAAAGGTTACAGTATATGAAAATAACTAAATACCGAAGTTACAGTGAATTTTTCTGCATATGCGCATTTCGACAACTTATGTCTCTTCAGTGCAGATAAAATCTAAACGTTTGGAAGACCATAAAATCAAAGATGTTTAAAAAATGATAGAGAACAAATAACCAATATGATCTAAATGTAAAGCCAAATATCAGCTAAGGACAGAGCTTTGCATGAGGGAGATACTCCTTAGTTTTCAACAAAATTTACAAAGATTTAGATATTGTAAGGTTCCAAAAATAATCGTTTCCAGGTCAGCACCGAAGTACTGACTACTGGGCTGGTGAATACCCTCGGGGACTAACAGTCCACCAGCAGTGTGAGATATTGTAAGGTTCCAAAAATAATCGTTTCCAGGTCAGCACCGAAGTACTGACTACTGGGCTGGTGAATACCCTCGGGGACTAACAGTCCACCAGCAGTGGAAAAGGGAGCAGATATAAAGTTACACCACATCCTTTCATTCTTATCTCTCCCTAATCTAAAAGTCACGAAAACGAGACTTAGAGATAGCGATTCTGGTGGCAGTGTCGTCAACAATGGGAAACTATTGAAAATAAACAAACTAAATGTGTCAGTTGTATGCCCATTATGTTTGATACATGTACGAATATGGGTAAAACACGAATTTCTACTTTAATACTTTATGGCTCCAACCTGTGAGAATATACTGAATCCACGCCAAGATGGTGGCCCTTGCATCTAATGCATGCATGAACGATCAGTTTAAGTTTTTCGCAAGCAATTTGAACAGCCTGTACCCCAAGTCCTAGCCACTTGATATTTGTCATGCAGTTGTGTCTTCATTACAACGATTCCACAACCCAGATGTTGACCTTGATCCCTTAATCATACATGAACGACTTCGTTATTTCTTTCGCAAGCAGTTTGTACAGCATGTACCAGTATACCTAGCCACTTGATCTTTGACATGCAGTTGTGTCTTGAGGAGTACATACGGATTCCTTTCAACGATGGTGGCCATGCCTTCTTAGTCATGCACGATCACCTGAAGTTTTTCGCAAGCAGTGCATCAGTAGTCCTAGTCACTTGATATTTGACACTCAGTTCCGTCTTTACTTAAGGAAGTACATACCGATTCACCGTCCAGATGGTGGTCTTGGCCCTTTAGTCATGTATGAATGATCAAGTTAAGTTTTTGCAAGCAGTTAGTACATCCTGTACCAATGGCCCTAACCCTAGCCACTTGATTCGTATTGATAATTAAATACTGAATTGAGTCCAGATAGTAGCCATAGTTCATCAGTCATACATGAATGATCAGATCAAGTTTTTGCAAGGAAGTTGTTAACATAGTTAACTCAGTTTTTTTGGCAAAGAAGATGTTAACTCAGTATTTTGCAAAGAAATTATTAACTCAGATTTTTGTTATAATGACTGCTTCCCAAGATCAATGTGCAAATTAAAGCGATGCATGTGACAGATGGGGCATATCCTGTGTTTCATATTGGGTCACCTACTTGAACATTCTTTGACATTGAAGCGACGGGTCTACGGTTGTCTGTTGGGAACCGTACAGTTATTTCCTCCATGCTGTGGTGCTGGGTTAGTATATGGCCTTGCTGTGACCTGTCTCCACATGTTTTGGAGCACGCACATCTGACCATGTTTCACACTAAAAGAATCTAACACCAGTGAATGTGCAAGACAAGAGAATCTCAGACACCAAAGGGTAAATTTTGTGTCTCGGACGAAGCTCGCTGAGTCCGAAGTGATTGAAATCTTACCCGAGGTTGTCTGAAATTCTCTTGTCTAGCCATTTCACCGGTGTTTGATTTTATTTCTCACTGTTTTCTCTCTACAAGATACTAAAATCCACATAGAAATGTTGTCCTCATTCGCCTGTTTACACAAGGAATTACGTCCCTTTAGTAACGTCACAAAATCTTGAATGTAATTACCCGACCGCGCCATATTTTTAATAAAGCTTTTTTCTCATATTTATTGTTAAGTCTTACTTCAAATGATATAGCAAATTTATAATACATAGACTAAATATATTTATAGCCACCAATTAGAATTTATTGAACAAAGAATTCAAAAAATTGCTTGAGATGTTTTACCGGGAAAAGTCGCGTGTTAGCTGTCTTGTATCCCGGCGTACAAGACAAGGAAAATCTCATACTGCTAAAAATGGGAACTGCTGTGTCTCAAAAGTAAGAACAGCTACAACAACCACCATTAACTGGGAAAAAGCAATGCTGTCTGATAATGTTCTGCATGGAAATCAGATACAAACGATAGTAATAATCTTATGTACGATTCAAAACTTATCCTTGAAGTCGTTTTCCACCAAGGGAACTCATACAAAAAAACAAATACAACCGAAATAAGTACTAGTATACTAGTATTTAAAAATACTGGAAAATGATATAAACAACAATTCAAGTTTGCTTTAATAGAAAGATTCAGGTTTACAAAAAAGAAGCAGATACGTGTATGTTTACGCATTTATATAATACTCGTTATTTTTCATGTTTTTCTTTCACTTTTCCTACAATACCGCATTTCTACCTTTCTATTACATGATTTAATCACCTACCTGTACATTCCTTAACATTGCAGTGACGGGTCAGTGTTTGTCTGCTGGGTCCCGTACAACTGTTACCACCATATTGTGGTTTTGGGTTGGTACATGTTCTTATTCTGTTTCCTAGTTGTAACCCATTTCCGCATGTTGCAGAACACACGCCTGACCATGTCACAGTCCAGCTACTCCACCCACCATGAACTTAAACAAAACATTGCTGTGTTAAAAATTTCTGCATAAATTATCTTAAATATTGATTCAAGTATAACGTCCTTATGAAAGAGACTTAACAACTCGTGGGAACGACTTGACAACTCTCGGGAACGACTTGACATCTCGTGAATTTCTTAATTTTTTACCATCTGATGCTGTCGAATTCATTTTGACATTGCGATTCGAAAACCTTTTTCGCCAAATCAAGATGTCCGAGGGTTTATTCCTTATTCAATGTTTAGTTAGGATTCGTCAGATTTTTAACTTCTGGTTTGCCTGGATGTTTCGAAATTGAACAACACCTAAAGATATTTCAGGATATGAACTCTTGTATAATTGAAGACAGAACTGAGTGTCTGATATACTAATAAGGGTGGAAAAACTGGATTCCGTACCTATGGAATAAATGTATTTATGCCTTTTTCCCGGTTCCGTTGATAAAAATGACTGTAAATTCCCGTATAGTCTACGTACAGTTTCATGGGATTTGATGGTTCATAAAAGACATTCTTAACATAAAATCTATTTTACATAATAATCTGCTAATGGGCCATTTTTAGTGCGTCTTTCCTCAACTGATCTAGGCTCAACCACAAGGGGAGTTCTGGCGCATTTCCACCCATGTTAATCCTATGGGAGGGGAAACTTACTAAAGCACCTATTGAGGACACCATATGACATCATCGTTGTGATATTAATCTCGGTCTGTCATCCAATCTAATCATTTTAGAGAGAGTAGGCGGGGACGTAGCAGGCATAAGCTTATAAGTTTATAAGAATATAAGTTTATCTCTTCTAGTGAACGCCATTGAAAATTTGCAACAATATTATTTTTATAATGTTTTTTCTTAGTTTAACTGCATGCTCAGCAGCTTCCACATGTGACATTTCGAATACATCCTGATTCACTGTAGTCATAATGTTACGGTATACAAATATATTATTTGTTCGTTTAATAATCGATCAAAATTCAAAATAAAGTTCACATACTTTTTTTCTAAGCTCTTTTCTGATTTTTGGGAGATAGTAAAATTAACCGTTTTGGTCTTCGTCACCATTCTCTATGTATTGGTCCATGTTGTATTTTATGGTTGCTTTCCATTCTTCTGCAAGTGGTCGGCTAACCAGGGACGAATATACGGGATCATCTAAATTCTCTTCTAGCATTAGTTTCATTTTCTTTGGAACTATATACTCGTCATCGTCATCATCAGAATCCTCAGATAGTCTCCTTTTTTCTCAGTAATACTTTCAGATTGTAAACCTTCATATTGCAATGATTGCGGTTCGCGTGCTTGTAAACCATTTCTTCTTGATATCTAGCCCATACATGCCTGTATTGAGTCGGTGATTTATTTCCTATAGAAGAAACAATCCCTTTAAAACATTGTGGAACCAATGCTTTGTATATCATTTGACATAACTTCGGTATTTAGTTATTTCATGGAGACAAAACACTCGGTGTAGACACATGTTTGCCGCGGTAGAAGGTTTCAGATCGATCAGCAAGTTTTCATAAGGTTGTTTTACTGCAAAAATTCCCGTAAAGTACTGAACATTTCGTTGATAAAGTTGCCGTGTTTACGTCGTTACAAGCTGTCTGTCAACAGGATTATTGAAGAGGATGAGATAATGACAGTTTCTTCTTCGGATGAGATCTATACTGAAATATTGCACACTTCTGAAATCACTTTTAATTTGATGATTTCTAATACACGTGGCAAGAAAAAATACTTTTTAAAAATGCTCCATGTTTTCAAAGGGATAATTTTTCGGCGCATTACCGACAAGACTGGACCATTCTGAAATAGTTATTGGCAGGTATAACATGAAGTCAGAGATAAACAAGTCTCAATTTGGCTTTTACCATGTGCTTGGATCCTCCTTTTAATTCAAGAAAAGTAATACCCGTAAATTAAATAATTCAACAAAATACCCCAACATGTAATTGGAATATGCATGCATTAAACGCAAAAGAGATGTTTGAAAGAAATTGTTGATGTACTGCTAATTTCTATTCTATGTTTACAAAGAAAAAAATCCGTGGATTACAATTGTTAAACCCGAACGAGTACATCTTGCTATTATGAGGTAGATCAACTCGGGTCATATATTTCATCAAGATACCTGATCGCCCTTAAAATAGGACAATCTATCACTTAGAAAGTTTCACCTGTTTGAAAAAAAACAATCCACATAACTGCAGTTATGTATCGTCATTATGGATTAACATACAAAATATGATAAGGATTAGTGTTAAAATAAAGCTGAAATCGTACGATTTCAATTATATAAAGGAAGTGGAACATACTTTAGGGCAAATGAAAGTATTGCTATCAAAACCTAACGGCACTGAATGTACAAACTGGACGAGAGGTCCCAAATTTGTTAAATTTCATCAAAGAATGGTTGCCATCTTTTTTACAACCAAATGAGTTTTCCACACAAGGAAATATGAAAATCAAAATTTTGCAGTTTTTTTTAAAACTTGAAACGTTTTTCCACAGGACGTTTGTCCACTAACGACCGCTGTGAAAGGGTTGAGAAACTGGATTTCACTATTTATTCTTCCATTCTTCTTCTCCTCCTCCTCCCCTCCTCTGTAGTCCGTAATCTCATGTAGATGAACATGTTTCAATGTCTCTTCAAATTGTTTTCCCTAGAAAATTTCACGGAACAAGGAGGAATTGTATTCCTGTCGGTTTGTTACCTGAGAAATGCATGTCAGTTTGAAACAACCTTAACTTATACTCTGTCTAGTATAATTTGACGATGGCTTCTTTACCGTGTCAACGTGAGGTAAATCGGTCTTAATTTTCCTTTTCAGATTTTTTCCCTCTCCGCAACTGCAGCAACTGGAGTGAGTTGTCCTATTCATGTTGTTGGTAAAACGATTGTATCGGTACATTTTCTGGTACGTGAACTATTAATGTTCCTTGGTTTCGTCCTACCGAGACTATTCCTATTTGAGGTCTTCTGTAATGTAAATGGATAATGGAATCGTCGCGGACAATGAAATACGACCGCAATCTCCTTTTCAGTAATATACCAGAGACAACCTTCAATTTTATATGTTATCCGACTGTCTTTTGACAACTTTAAAGTTTTGTAACCATACCACGAACTTTGAGTGTGATGCATGCAAAGTAATGTACTAGTGATAAGCTTCAATCTGATGTGTTACACGACTATCTTTTGTGTTGCATGCTTGACGGTGTGAAATGGCTCCTAAAGATTTCTAGACATCCATAAATTCTAAAACTTAAGTCTGTGCGTCACCTAAATATCCTTTTAAAAGGCATAATCACTCAAGCGTGACAGTGCCAAAAGGGTTCCAAAAGACTTTAAGACATTAATGGAATTGATTATAAGCCCATATATAACTTAGATATCATCTTTAAGAGCGAATTCAATCATGCATGATGGTGCCGAATGGTTTCAAAAGACTTCTACGCATAAATAATCGATAATAAGCCCATATATGACTTAGATGTCACTTTAAAAGACAAACTCACTCGTGCGTGACGGTTCCGACTGGCACCCGTAGACTTCAAGACACTCATAGAATCGATAATAAGCCTACATCTATTTTTTTATATAAAAAGTAGATTAAATGACATTTGTATTATTCATAAAAATAAGGTGTATATCAACATTTACTTGACATTTATATATGGGATGTACCATATTGCAGGCATTTTTTGCAGTTGCTAAATTTTGCGATGTGTTCCCCGAAGAAGGCTAGTAAGTTTAAGTGGTCATCAATTTTCGCAAATGGAAAATTGTGTAAAGACATGTATGATCATAAACTGACTTTAATTTCGCGACTTTTTATTTTCGCGTTTCAAGAAATCTCGCGAATATAGAGAAAATTAGAACCTCGCGTAAATTATCCACTATACTGTATAAGATTTTATTGCGTTCTAACCTTTTCTTTTTTTTTACCTGTCAATCATTCCTAACTTACGTATTGTCAAGGTAATGACAGGTGATTGATTTTAGAGGTCATTTGTAGAAGTATTTGGGATATTTGGTTGGGAGACGTCACTGTCGTCTTGAAGCAATCCGATTGCAAGACAAGACAAAGACAAGACAAATACTTTTATTACCCTCAGACGCTACATGTGCACAAGAGGTCATCAACATTTAACAATAAACATTTAACACATGGCAACAAGTTATGAGTAATATATATATATTTGTATGTAATGCAATAAAAAGTTAAAATATGAAATAACTAACAAATAATACGGGTCATTATTTTTCTCAACACATACTTTTTTATATTCATTGTGTAGTGAGACAGAACATAGTGACAGCATACCTTGAAATTTATTCATAGATGGGTAGTTCAAAAAGTAACTTGGTTATTATTTATAACTCCTAAATTTTTCAATTTGGACAGATAAATAAATAATGGAATTCATCCTCTAAATTTTAATTACATAAATGACAGAATCTATCCTCTTTTGGATCATTTGTCAACCTCCCTGTTTCTATAGGGAATTTTAAATTGGAACAGCGCAATTTAAACATTTATTATTCTATCACTAGTATTTAATCGAATCAAATAATATATGCGGAAATATAAGATGGGTGTGAAGTCATGGGATCACGTGATTTTATCATCCAATCAGCATCATCGAGAACTAAAGAAATTCTATTCTTCTATTCAACATAAATTATTCACTGAAAATAAGGACAATCTTAAAAAATTTAAATGCAATATGGCAATCAAATAATCAACAACAAGTTTAGTAATCAAATGATCATTGAAAATGCACAATACATTTTGTATACAGCTATGGTCCACTCTTCAGGGAAATGTCCATATTTTTCAACCCGAAAATAATGCACTTATCCGTAAATGAACCGTGCATGAAAATTTTTAAATAGTGATGCAAATCGTTAAAGAGCGAGGGATATGGAATGGCAAATACAGAAACAGCACCTCTCTTTAATCGTACTAAATCAATTACTATTCAGATTAGATAACTGAGAAATATTTGTTGCTGCGCAGAATTAAAAAAATAATCAAATTGTTGTGCGTTATATGTTGCAAAGTACAAAAAAAAATGTTGCGAGAAATTAAACATCTGGATCGCGGCAACAATCTTTTGAAAATAAGTGATATTTGAAATAATTCAACCTTTTCTTAAATATATTAGAATTGGAACGCGCAACAAATCGATCAAACTTCGCAAAAAAAAAAAAAAATCATTTATATAACGCAAGAAATCAGTAAAACAATTTAGTTTCTGTCATTTTGTTGACCCATTTGTCACTGAGTAGGCACCGGTCTCACTCTCACTGAAAGAAACTTTGTCATGTTCTGTAATTAATGCAACTACCAATTCGAAAATCAAAATTTTACCATATCCAATGATGAAACATTATAAAACTACTCCGAAATGTACCCGAATGAGAATCTTTGTAGTAGATAAAGCACTTCTTTATCTCTGAGGCCAAGTCGAGGAGTGATTAAGAAGTGCTTTATGCTATCTATATTTCAGTATCTTGTCAGCATTTTCTGTATCGCTCGTAAAAATCTGTATCAAGCCATTATCTATGTTGACATTTCTTTGTATAAACTGTTATTTCTGTAATTTGTTTGGAAAGTATATCCTTCATATTTAGTCGTAAAAAAGATAAAAAAACGAATGATAAATTTTATGTAAAATATCATCCTGTACGATGACAAGACGCTGCACTTTCTTTAGATAAAAAATTCAAGTGGAATATTAATTTATTTAACTTGGAACAGGGAAATAATCCACCACGGATGTTAAATTACACTGTCAACTTGCCAGGACAGTTATCAACTTATCACGACATTTATCTTTAGTTCAGAGCAAAAACACTGTCCTAAAAGCTGTGTAGTCAGGGCTTTGTTCAGCCTATGCTAATTTCATCCCTCATGACGTGTCGGTGTCCCAAAGAAAGTGGACATTTTCAGCTAGATTCACGTTTTCCCGAATCTGATTATACCGATTTTGACTTTTTCCTAGACTGACTCAGTTACAGTGCAATGGTTGTTGTTAACAGAATAGGACATGCTTACTCTTCTGGAGCACCTGATGTCACTCAGTTTTATACAGGTTCGCACTATCAGTGCCTTGGATTTGAATGCTGTGGGTTTTTTTTCTGTGCTCTGTTGTTTTCTAACGTCATTGCTTTCTGTGTTCTCGTTTTGGTAATGTCTTTAGACTTCGATTTGTGTAAATACCACTCCTTTGTTCCTTCGGTGTTCTACTGCCATTGTTTTAGTATAAACTTACCTTTACAACAGTAGGTTTCTTTATAATAGGCAATCCTGAAAGAAGAATGAAATACTCGAATATATCTCAAAATTTTTCGTCAGTATGCATTGATGATTTTGTTAATCATCAAAATGAATTGCAAAAGAAGAAAAATTCAGTTATCAGAATTATTTTTGACCTATTAGAACGTTCAGGCTGGGAAGTACTTCGCATAAAGTGTCTTCCCTGTAAACATGTTTACCCTGGCCTCTTTAAGGATGTAATAAGGTGAAATTAATGAAATCTACAATTTTGAATTGATACAAAAATGAAGAGAGCATTGGAATAAAAACACGTGCAATTAAAAAAATTGATCGGTTATGGACCTTGTTTTCAAGATATTCAACAATAATAGAATTGCGGGAAAAAGAGGGCAATTGACCTAGAAGGAAAATCTACAATCACCTTCATCTTGAAATTGACAACAGAGGTACCCTACTAACAAGGCTGTATGGCAAACGCGATAACTTCACTTTTCCAATAGTCAACTTCCCTTTTCTTTGTAGCAACATTCCAAAAGCACCGGCATATGGAGATTGCATCTACTAACTCATTCGCTACTCAAGGGCATGTGTTCGATACTGTGACTACCTTAATAGAGCTCGGTTGCTTACAAATAGGTTACTTAAGCAAGGGTATGTTACCATAACTTGAAATCATCTCTACAGAAGTTTTACGGTCGACACTACAATCTTGTGGACCGCTATGGCGTTGGGGGAAACAAAGTTTTGAAGTATTATATATGCAATTATGCATCGTGTAAACCATATGAAATTTATTTCTAAATATGAGCTTTTCATGATCCTTTTTCAAGTTTCTGGTTAGGGTGAAAATGAACTTTCCATTATAGTTTTGAAGATTCCGGGTAATTAGTTCTCACTGTGAAATGAATAGACATATGGGACAAATAATGGAGTGTGTATTTATAGGATTTAATACTGTCCGCCATGAAAATGTGTCCGCCGGACACAATTTCACAACAATTTGTCATTTGTCTGTAATAAATTGTCCGGACACTTTTTAACTATTATAATATGTCCACTATTGTGATAAAGTGTCCAATTGAATACACGTATTACTTATCATTACAAAATTGAATCAGATGCTATAGTTCTTGAAATTTCGTTATTATCCAATCTTCTTTCAATGATTATGTTTTATTTGTCATTCGTATTATATAAAAAAATATATATGATTTGTATTTCATGAAGTGAATTTTAGTGTATATTGATGTATATTCTTATTTTCCGACATTCTTAGTAGTAATGATGAAAATCTTTCAACAACTTTCTTTTGTTGGAATTTGTTTTAAACTGTGATATTTTTTAGACTTTTGAAATAATGGTTTAGAAAAAATAACAATAAAGTGAGAAGTGAGATTTCATTCAACTTATTTTGCAATTTCATATCAAACATGATATAAATTTATAATGCAATTCATTCAAGAGTATAAATATCACTTTAATGTGGCATTCTCAATGGTTTAATAGTAATCATATATGTTTGTGTCTTTACAATTTGCTTTCATTGAGGTGGTGTAACTTGAATGTCCTTTTCCGAAACCTCAGTTATACAGCCTTTCATACTCTTATCCTTCATGTTTGTTTAACATCTTATTCATGTGTAATTTCGTTTAAAGGACATAAAATTATATAATTCAAACACTCTGTTTACCATCAAATTACATCTCATTATGGGACACATTTTTATAATTAAAAAGTGACCTATAAGTAATGAGTACATTAGTTAATAACAGTTTACATATTTTGAAATTATGTTCATTACATTGGACATGTTTTCAAACCATCGGACGCCTTTTTATTACATATTTTTTTATAAGAATGTGTCCACATGGACAACTTTTCACAGGACACTATTTTGGCTTACATATTACCTTACCTGTGTTTTTACTTTAATCAACAACGAAGTGATATTGAGTAAATTTTACTTGTTTGATTTCAGTAATAGTATCAGACGAAGACTCGATGTGTCTGTATAAGATGATCTAAGATCACCCCGACAGCCGGAGGACGGAGGTGTGAGCTTATACAGGCACATCGAGTCCGAGTGTGATAACTTATTTTACATCCCAGCTCTTTTGTTCTAGCAGGGGTGATCTGAGTCGGATCACCCCAGCAATCTCACCCCAGTTAGAACAAAGGATATTTTACTTTTTATTTTGTTTTTGACAAGGCCAAATTTTGTGAACTGTTCAGTAGCTTTTACAGACACACCAAGTCCGAGTGTCATAACTAATTTACACCCCAGCTAATATATTAAGAGAAGGAAAGCTGATATACATTCTTAAACTATTTCCATGCTTAAAATGTCATGAAATGAATATTCAAAACAATATTAATAATATACTAGTATTTCTTTAATTCTAATGCTGATCTCGTCAAGTTCATACTATAGGAGATCAAAGTGTTCTCCAACATGTGGATAAATTGATCTTGCGATTTCATTGGATATTGAAAAGGTTACGAACTTTTCTTCAAACAGCAAAATATACCTTAAATTTATTTCGAGTATAAATCAATGTAAAAAGTATTTACTCAAAGCATACATTGAGTTTTCATTACTCCCCTTTGGGTCGTTGTCTCTTTGACACATTCCACGTTTCCCTTCTTTTTTTCTATTGTTTATAAATCTTGAATCACCCACGATCGATTTACGTTTGTTGATTTCCATGCAATGTAAATTTCATATCCGGTGATGTCACAGTATTGATTGTAGAGGCCCGCGACTGGGTAGAAACTAAAACACAAGAAAATGTCATTAATTTTAGAATTAGAGAAATAAAATCTATCATTTGCAAGTCGTTGATTATCATAGTTCTACTGTTTCAAGGGTTAAACATAAAAGCTTAAGCTCGCACTTTTAATGTTTAAACCTTTCGACAGTAGAACTATAATGATCAACGACTTGAATGGATAGATTCTATATTTCTCTAATTTCTAGCAAATTTAACCAACGCCTGACCAAGCAGGTCGGGAAGTAGTTCGCAAATATTGTCTCCCTCGTAAATTTGTATACCTGTCATCTCCTAAAATAAACAAAGTGTGTGATGACATAGCAACCGTAAAAGAAATCAATTTTCTAACACTTGCGGTATTTTTTTTTTTACATTTAACATAAGTTATGTTTTTATGCTGCAACAATCCTTCTATGGTACAGCTATATGAGAAATAAAATTGTCGTTTATTAATTTATAAAACATTGTTTTAAAACCAACTAACAGATAGTCGAAACTGTACGATAATAAAGAAAAATTCTTGCCAGCCTCAAAGAGCATGATCGGAAACAAAAAGTATTATTAAATATACAATTATGCATTGTGTAAACCAAATAAAAGGAGGAGTTGTTGCCACAAAGTGTGTACCCCTATGGCGAATAGTAAAAAATCACCCCCCCAAAATTAAGTCAAATCAAAATTTTAAATAGCTGATGCACAATGGGAATATGCACTGGAAATTCTGTGAAAGTTTCATAACATTTCACCAAATGCCTAGTTATTTGTTATCACTGAGTCGATGCCTCTGCTGGTGGACTGTTATTCCCCGAGGGAATTGCACTAGCCCAGAAGTCAGTATTTCGGTACTGACCTGAGAGCCGATTCTATTTAGAACCTTACAATATCTAAATTTTTTAAAATTTTGTTGAAAACTTAGGAGTATCCCCCTCATGCAAAGTTCTGTCCTCAGCTGATTTTGGCTTTACATTAAGATATTATTGGTTATTTGTTCTCTCTCAATTTTTAACATTTTTTAGTTTATGGTCTTCCAAACGTTCAGATTTTATCTGCACTGAAGAGACATAAGTTGTCGAAATGCGCATATGCAGAAAATAAATTCACAGTAACTTCGGTATTTAGTTATAAGTTACCACTTAGTCGATGCCTCTACTGGTGGACTGTTAGTCCCCAAAGGTATTCACAAGCCAAGTAGTCGGTACTTCGGTACTGACCCGAAAGTCGATTCTATTTGGAACCTTACAATATCTAGATTTCTATAAATTTTGTTAAAAAGTAAGGAGTATCTCCCTTGTGCAAAGAACTTCCTTAGCTGATTTTGGCTTAGTATTTAGATTTTATTGGTTATTTGTTCTCTCTCAGTTTTTAACATCTTTGAGTTTATGGCCTTCCAAACGTTTAGATTTTATCTGCACTGAAGAGACATAAGTTGTCGACATGCGCATATGCAGAAAATAAATTCACTGTAACTTCGGTATTTAGTTATTTCAAGGTTTTCGCCATCAAAATGTGTACCCCTATGGCGGTCGGAATAAAGAACGAACGGACGGACGGACGTGCGGACGAACAAACACAGATGGACGGACGAACGAAAGGACGGATGGACAAACGGACACCATGAGAACTCTATACCGTCCCGCTACAGCGGGGGGGGGGGGGGGGGGGGGTTGGAAAATATCCTTTGTTCTATTTGGAGTGAGATTGCTGGAATTATCCGACTGTTATCATTCCGAAGAGAACAAAAGAGCTGGGATGTAAATTGAAATAACGTCCTCTCTCACAGCTGTCACGTGATTAAACAATAAAAATGGCGGGAAAAAATTAAAAATGTTCAGAATGGAATGAAATTTGACAGGAATGTTACTGAGCATGTGCAGAAACGAACTTTTATTATGGCGATCGTTGCTATGGGAACAGAAAATGGCGGGAAATTTTCAAATTGCTCCAAAATGACCGAAATTTGACAGGAAGGTTACTTAGCATGTGTAGATACGAGTTTTTTTCTTTAAAATATCAAAATGGCGACCGTTGCCATGGAAACAGCAAAACGGCAGGAAAAATTCAAATTCCTTCGTATATGATGAAAAACGGAAATAAACTTGAAATAAGGTGAGAAAAGGGAAAATAATAATAAATTAACATAGTAAAAGTGCTCAAAAAGGAAAATAACTTTGATAAAAATTAAAAAAGATAGAGATATAGTTGTGAAAAAGTTAATATTTACACAAAGGGTTAGGAAAAGTGGAAAAAAATGATAGAATAAAACTCGAAAATTGTGGGAAGAGAGAATTCACCCTAGAACAATAGCAGTCCCCCCCCCCCTTCTCAACAATTAACGAAGACATGATAGAAATACTGCCAGAACAAGCCACTGCTAATTTCAGTTTTATAAAGATCACTCCCTAGAAGTTTGGAACAAGAAAATATGAGAAATATCACCTCATTCATTTAGTCAACGCCATACAAAATATATTATAGGTCATTCCGGTCATAACGGTGGCCAATTGGAAATACAAACTACTTCCGGTCCCGCATGCGCGCTCCTTTATCTCTCTATAGGACTCTTCTAAGGTCATGTGTCGAACTATCATACAATATTTTACAAAATTTTAATTTGTAGATGAAATTTTTGTATTTATGATAAACAGTAGGTAACTGGAAAGTATCCACTTCCGGTTTCACATGTGTAACCTACAACTTCCTGTTCTAGTCAAGTGAAGACCGTATACAGTCATATGACTATTTTAGTTTGGTATTTGTGCTACAAGCACAGCCGGTGACGTCACTTCCGGTTTTTGTTGTAGTGACGGCAAAATTTTTTCAGCGGAGGAGGGCAATGTTGTCAACTTTGAATGCTTGTAGGTCTCTTAAAAGCCTGGTTTGCTATGCTGATTTTTTTTATATTTTGAAGATATCGTATAAAGGTATATATTTAAGTAAAAAAATGAAATTTTAAATTCGGAAGTTTTTTCTAAATTTCACTTTTTCTGTCCGTCCAGGGGGCAAAAAGTGATAAAAATCCTACCTCAATGTGCACATAATTGGGAATATTAGCAAAAATAATTGACAGAAGTGGATGTATTTTTTAGAAATACCTTAAAAAAAGAAAGACTTATAATCCAAACACTCTTTTTGCAAAAACAATGTACAATTGGTTTTTTATATGGTCAAAAGGGGGGTAAATGGGAATTCGGACCATTATTCAGGGGGAGGTAACTTTAACCCCATTTATCTCAGAAAAACGCCTGGAAAGATGGTCCAATATTTATACCAAAGAAAGGGTATATATTCAACAGTAATATATTTTAAAAAAATAGCCATTTTGAATTCGGAATTATTTTTGGGGTCAGGTGTCCTCACTAATCTTAATTTGCAATGGTGTAATGAATTATAACCCGTGGGCAAAATCCATATCTTGTGGTTCACGATAAAGAGTCATGTAGCAGGGTTTTCTGCATTTCTATTCTTCAAGGGACGTATGTAAGAAATAAAATTTTAATGCAATATTTATGCAACAATCTGATTGGCAAATTACTCTATATACCAGGGTCCTTGATTACTTTCATTTGATAGTCATATTAGGTCTGCTGTTACTCGTCAGCAAAGCAACAATTAACAATGTTTTCAACATCCTTTAATGGCATGTACTTACAATTTAAAGCAAACAACATCAAACACAAAAAACGTTTATTGACTTCAAGCGCAATTAGTAAGGTGAAATGGGCAAACAATTTAAGAAATATTAATTGTAACTCTATTTCTGCAAGAAGTAACGAAAAAACAAACTTTTCTGTTACAACTGTAGATTGGAACCAACTAGACCCCGTAATAACATCAATATGTTTCAAACAAAAATAAGACCCCTTATGAATAAATCATACAAATATTTCAATAACAGTGATAGACACTAGGGTATTATACATGCAAGATTAAGAAATATACATAGCTCCCTGAATGCAGACCTGTTCTAATTTAAAACCAAATCCTTTTTTTAATCGTGGACAAAATTCATAAGATGCTATTCACTTTTCTCCGAATGCCCTTTTAATATAGAGATAAGACAATATTAAGTTCAGGAAGTTAAAATGTTGGTTGTCAATATGGAAATACTATAAATCCAAAGGAAACATTATTTTTTTGTGTATATCAACTTATTCCAAGACATTGCTAGTGTTTCCTACATTTACTTCATTATGCCAGCCCCTGGAAAAGTCCCAAATCGAATAATACTCGAAAGAATGAAGGCATCAGTGAACAAGACAATGAGTCTTGGTTAAGGAAAGACAGATCTTGTCCAGATCCAATTGCTACTCTAAGAATGACAATAATGGGAATCCTCTCTTTACATCAACTTTACCGACCATGATAAGGCGTTCGACAGCATAGACAGAGACTTGTTATAGACGACAATGAAGCACTGCGGAATTCCAGACAAGTACATCTCCATTGTAAAAAATAATCAATAGGGATTAAAATGAATATTGAGATGATAATGTTATGAGCAACATCACCAACAACACAGAGCTTTTTTTATTCTTGAGGATGGCTCTTGGTGAATTAGATGATGTTACAGAATTAAGGTGGCTCACTTATCACATTTTTGAATTTGTGTCAGATTTCGGAGCTCCTCTGGTTTTCTCCAATTTAACGGCTTAAGGAATTTTGCACAAAGACTCCCACTTTTTATTTCATGAATGTCATCTATAGGTCAAATAAAGACACCTGTCAAGTTTTCATGTTATTCTTGATGTAACTTCCTTGTTTTAGACAAAAAATAGTCCAGATGTTGAACTAAGGGAAAATGCAGTGAAATCCATTTCCCACCAAGTTTTTAATATCATTTGTCTACGTTAAAAGTACACGGACCTATATATTTCTTTTAAAACAACGGCAGTAGAATACCGAAGGAACAAAGCACAAGATTACATAAATCAAAGTCCAGAGACAAGGCAAAATCAAGAACACCAGAAAACGGAAGACCAAAGACACTACACGCCCACAAAGCACACAAAGACTACATATACAACACAAAAAACTAAAGCACTAACAGTGTGAACTCTAAAAGAACAGAGTGACATCAGGTGCTCCGGAAGGGTAAGCACCATTCCATTTAGTTTACAATGCTTAATCAATTAAAATATGTTTCAAGAAATCCTTGATATAAACAACATCAGGAGTCAACAACATCAGGAGTCAGCCTCCTTAAAAACTATCTAGGAAGTGTTTAGGATATATCAGGAGACAGATAAAGATATAAAAGTGGATAAAGGAAAAGCCAGAAGAACCTTTAACATGTTGAAGGAAGTATGGAATGCAAGAGATATCTCACATCCACCCGAATCAGGATATTTATTCCAAACTAAAGCTGTCTTCTTTGTTACACCTGAAACTTAAACATAAATATTCAATCCTTTACAAAAAGATGCCTAAGAAAAATAGAAAAATTCTTATAATTTTTTGATAAACTACATCTCTGGAAAAAAACTTTGAGGAAGATCTAGGGACATTTACCAGACAGTCCTTTTAATGGAATCCACAATAAAAACGAACCAGAGGGGGCCCAGAAACACTCGTAGAAGGTCAGCATCAGATGAGATGGAGAAAGCAGGCTATTT
The DNA here is from genome assembly GCA_002080025.1 of Modiolus philippinarum. Lineage (NCBI taxonomy): Eukaryota > Metazoa > Mollusca > Bivalvia > Mytilida > Modiolidae > Modiolus > Modiolus philippinarum. The sequence goes on from MJUU01005805.1 coordinate 37,365, forward strand.
AAGTGGCACGAGCTTGTTTGCAATGCCCAGAACAGAAATAGATCGAGGACAATTTTTGGTGGCTTATGATCTTCGCAAGAGTAAACAAGTGAGGCAAGTCACATCAAATAATAAAATACCGAGGTTACTGTAAATTTAATTTCTGCATTTGCGCATTTGACAACTTATGTCTCTTCTGTGCAGATAAAATCGAAACGTTTCGAAGACCACAAACCTAAAAGATATTTAAAATCTGACAGAGAGCAAATAACCAATGTAATCTAAATATTAAGCCAATATATAGGGGATATAGCGTTTCGCCCGTTTGTCCGTTTGTCTGTTTGTCCGTCCGTTCAAATTATCTTCCATATATCTTTTGAATAACAAGTCATACATGGACAAGTTTTTGTCCATGGATGCATCTTGAATAGTGCTTGAGGTTGATTTGAGCTACATTTCATGCATGAGTGACTCGGGTTTAAGTTTTTGTAAGACCCAGATTGGGGATGCTACATCTCTTGGAGGAATAATATTTTGTATGTAGATGCGTCTTGTAAAGTTACAAAGCTCCAGATAAAAATCAGGTCACTTTGATCTACAGTTAATACATGAATGACTTCGGTTAAAATTTTTGTAAGAGTCCAGATCTAGGATACTACAACTCTTGGAGGAATAATATTTTGTATGTATATGCGTTTTGTAGAAATACAAAGCTTCAGATAAAAATTAGGTCACTTTGACCTATATTTAATGCATGAGTGACTTAGGTTAAAGTTTGTGTTACAGTCTGGATCTTAGATACTACAACTTGTAGAAGATTAATATTTCATCAGTAGATGCACATGTTATACTTATGAGGCTCCAGATTGAAATAAGGTCACTACATTTCTTGCATGACTTGCTTAGATTTAAGTAACAAGCCAGATCTTGAATGGTACTTTGTGGAGTGCTTATAATACCAGATAAACATTCAACAACTTGGCGAGGGGAATAGCTGTCGTTAGTAGTTAACTATGGGGAAAAGCCGTAGGTTTTCAAAAAACGTTTTT